>UELU01137313.1:0-11578 GCA_900490025.1 Megastigmus dorsalis
TATTATAACTATTCGACCCGGATTTGACACGATACCAGTGCCGCCACCCGGATGCCATTGGACAGTCGTATCTCCGCCGAATACGACTACATGCAGGACGATTAGGGACGACTCATACAGACTAGACCCGTTACAGAATACACAAAACTTAGGTACCGCTCGACCAACACATGCTGAGGCCTTTCACCAAGAGCCCTCAGTTGACGTATTCTCTAACACGCCTAGTTTAGATTGGAGACCCACTCGGATGCCCGTAGGATATAATTCAGCCCCCGCGAATAACACGTTGACATTTCATCAAGCAGCAAATTTCATTTCGGAATACAGTGGAGGTCCAGACGGAATAGCTCAGTTCGTATCGATCTGTAAAGATTTTTCGAATAGGTATAGAAATATAGAAGCAATTTGGATTATACATTGCATTGCCCGACAACTAAAAGGCAAGGCACAAGAAGCGTACGATGTTAGGGCTATAGATAATAGCTCGATTGAAAATCTCCTCCAAGATCTCACACGTAAATTTAGATACGTCGGCAGACCAGAAGAGATTAGAGAGCAGATGTATAACCTCTGCCAAAGGTCAGGAGAATAGGTAGCAGATTATGGCTTGAGAACACAGAAATTTTTGCATAGACGTTTATTAGCCATCGAAAGCACGATCGATTCAGATGGAATCGATTAGGAATATCATACAGCAACAGCTAAACGCGAAGCGTTGCAATTCTTCCTAGCAGGGCTCAACGATCCCCGGAATATCGCGTACAAAATGAAAAACCAAAAAATCTAGCTGATGCGATAGCAAAAGCAACGGCATTGTCCAAGACTCTGAAGCCAAAGTTTACTGGCTACGCAAGACCTCCGTCTTCTAGACAGCATTTCCAGCCAAAAGCAATAAATTGTTTTATGGCTACCTCAAACCAAATCGAAACGCAGCAACCATATAGCCCTCAAACACATTATGATGTACCAAACGCAATAGAGGAAGACAATTATTATACAGAATATGAGGAAGATCGATATGCAGACCAAATGCAGGAGCATACCGATATTCCATACACTCAAAATGCTGCAATAAGGATAGCTCCAGCGTTCGAAACTTGCAATTATTGTCATGGAAAAGGCCACTTGGAAAAAGATTGCCGGAAAAAGAAGTATGAAGGAAACTGCGAATTCTGCAATAGGCCGGACCACGAATTTAGCAAATGCTATCTCTTAATAAATGCACTTAAAAATAAGCGCATACAAATGGTGCCACCTCTAGGCCAGGATAATAACGCCAATACAGCAGAAACGAATGTAGGTCACGCGCAGAGACAGCGCGGGTGGCCAGGTCACGACCGGGGAGCGTGAAATTACACACCGCGAGACGGCCCACATCAACGCTGGAATAATCGACATCAACAAGGCCGAAGCTACACATCTAAACGCTCATTGTTAAAAGAACATGGGTATACAAGTGTAACTCAACACCGTGAGCAAAAAGTAGATTTAAACTCCCAAGGAACTCGGCATGTACAGAAACAGTCGAGCCAATCGAACGAGTAGATAGTAAGGAATGCAATCAGTCGTAAAAGATGTCATGATAAGGATAGCTATATGCGGTAAACTGCCACCCATACTGTCTATCAAAAGTACGGATTTTTTAAACCAAGGCGCGACCTTTTACGCTGATTCAGGGGCGGATATCAGCCTCATAAAAAAGGGGAATATTAAAAATAATGTAAAAATAGATGACAAAGTGATCTATAGAATTAATGGAGTAACATCAGGCATAGCACATACATTAGGCAAGATCTCAACGCTTATAGAAGGGATGAAATGCGATCTCCATCTCGTCCCTGACGATTTTCCGATGGCAGACTCTTTCGGAAAATGAGGGGATATAAGCCTTACGAATTAATGTTTGGATTTTAGCAATGGAATAAAAATTCCATTTAAAACAACGGAATCTTTTGTGATTCCGCCACGATGTCGTCGAGTGATTTACGCTCGCTTAAAAAATCGCAATACAAGTGAAGGGTTTGTATCTTTACTCGACATAAATCCAGACATTCTAATAGGAAATGCTGTTGTCAAGAACATCGATGGGAAAGCTGCTATAATGTGTATAAATATAAGCAGCAAACCAATCACTATAGAAGCCCCTCTAGTGGAATTAGAAACTTGCGAGATTGCAAAAGAAAAAACGGACACTCAATACAAGGATGAACGACCTTTGCACGATGAGAACATCGCTTTCGCAAACATATTTAAAGAATCTGCCACAGCTGCAGTTAATAGAGCGGAAGAAGTTTATAAACTTATGGACACCGATCGCTTAAGCACCGAAGAAAAAGATTCAACAATCTTGTGGAAAAATGGGCGAATTTATTTCATTTACCTGGAGAGCGCCTAAGAACTACTACAGTAATTAGCCATAAGATCCCGACCAATGGTGACTTACCCATACACACTAAGCATTTCCGACATCCGCCAGCTGTTAAGGAAGTGATACAAAAACATGTGCAAGAATAAGTAGACGCAGGGATTATAACACCATCTACATCTTCCTATTGCTCGCCACTGTTCGACGTCAAGAAAAAGGGCACGGATGACAGTGGAAAGCAAAAACGGCGTCTAGTCATTGACTTTAGATCTCTCAATGATAAAACAATAGGCGATGCATATCCACTGCCTATTATCACTGATATTTTAGATCAGTTAGGCCAAGCGCAGTGTATATCAACGTTTGACCTTAAGTCAGGATTTCATCAAATACCAATGGATCCTGAACATGCGCATAAAACAGCGTTTTCGACACCATACGGTCATTATCAGTATTCACGTATGAAAATGGGACTTAAAAATGGCCCCGCATCATTTCAGCGCATGATGGATCTAGTTCTAGCTGGACTCCAAGGAATAGAGCTATTCGTGTATCTAGATGATATAATAATCTTTGCTAAAACATTGCAAGAACACGAAAAGAAATTTGATCGTCTGATGAAACGACTGGAAAAAGCAAATCTCACTTTAGAACCGCAAAAATGCATCTTTCTACGAAAAGAAGCCACTTATTTAGGGCATATAGTAGGAAAAGGTCAATTGAAACCGAACCCAACGAAACTTGATACACTAAAAAAGTATCCAGTACCAACAAATCCTAAGAAAGTTAAACAGTTCTTAGGCTTAGCGGGATATTATAGGAGATTCATCGAAGGTTTTGCAAAGACAGCTCTCTCACTGACAAAATTGTTAAGGAAAAATCAAGAGTTTGAGTGGGGCAATGAACAGCAGCGTGCTTTCACAATTTTACGCGACGCGCTTTGTGCTGAGCCAGTTTTGCAATCCCCGAATTTTAGTAAACCATTTATAGTCACGACAGACGCTTTAGATTATGCTTTAGGCGCAATATTAAGCGAAGGCACTCTAGGAAAAGATCGACCATGTGCCTATACCTCTAGACCACTAAGAGGTGGAGAATTGCGATATTCTACCTATGAATGCGAATTATTAGCAGTCGTGTTTGCAAAAGAGCAGTTCTGACCATATCTATACGGTAGAAAATTCAGCGTAGTAACAGACCATCAACCGTTGAAATGGTTACACGACACAAAACGTCTAGAACTGAGAGGAACACGATTGAAATCAAAATTGGAAGAATTTTTCTTCGACATCGTATACCGGCCAGGTGAGAAAAATTCTAACGCAGACGCATTATCGCGAAACCAATTCTGCCACAGCCCTCCAAGATCCTCAGATGCACCAAAAGAAACAGACGTTACGAAAGATTCATCACCACCTGCATGCGCAAAATCGCCCATTATAGAAAAATTGGTTTCATCCTTCAGTCAATTGAAAAATAGGCTAGGAAGTGGAGCAGATTTGTTGAAAGCTAGGTTCGTAGTGGACGTCGAGGAAAAAGATGCACAGGGAAGAGCTGATCTCAATATATATATAGAGGAATCAACAAACATTGGAGACGAAAATAAATATGTCAAGGAAAACGGTATAAAACATACAAAACTAGATGGACATAAACAGCTCAAAAAGGGACTAAAAACGGACGAGGAAACACCAAATAAAAGAAATAGAACAGGATACGAATTCGAGCGTAATTATTACAAGATCGCTCACACCACAAACGATAGCTCCTATTCAGACAAATCCATGAGAAGCATTCCGAAAATAATAAAAAGTAAACACACAGAGGAAGTTCCAATAGTAAATGATGACATTGAAAGATATGCAATCTATACACCAGGTATATGTTGTGCTGAACCGTATTTCCAGAAAGTCGTGGATTTAGACATAGCTGAAGGAAGAATAGAATATTGTCATTTCATTTATGAAGAAAAATCTCCCTTCATACATCTATATTTGCTAAATTTACATTACACACCTATATGGATAATAGGAAATACATCCGAAGCAGGGCGGATCATGCAACAAGAAGCAGACAAAATAAATGCTCAAAATCGCAAAATAATTAGCGCACAGCAAAAATCAGATATACGAGACACCGACTGCCATATAGACTAGAATTTTTCATCATCTGGTCATCACCCTTTAAAGCATACAGATAAAAAATTTAGATCTGATTACTCCGGGGCGTCGAACTCGGAATCGATAACACATGAAAAACCAGAAAAAGCAAGGTCGCCTCATAAGAACAAACATAAGAACACTACCACGGAAATAAAAACGCCCACGCAAGCGGGAGCGAGTCAGCATGAAGAGTCGACGACCTCGGAGAGCAGCACAAGCGATACCGAACACAACACGCCAGTGCTTGACGATTTACCGACATTCACAACTACAGAAATTATAAGAGGCCATCCTTTCAAAATACCAGATAATATTGTATATTTTTTACCAGCAGAGGGTTATCGCGGAACAAAAACAATAGAGGCGCTCATCGAACGTCGATATATAGATATCGATGATATGCAGGCACAAAATTTTCGAATAGGAGAAATATTTACATCTAAATTTATGAAATTTAGACATTCTGGACTAATAGTTAAATGATTCATAGACGACAAGACCCTTCAATCAGATATAACAAAGTGCTTACGCTGTTTAAAAAAGATCGTATTGCAGCATTCCATCACATCTTTTTGTATAATACAAGATACAGAAGTTTTAAGCCAAATACAATGGGCTTATGTTATTGAGCGATTGAGCTGTATGCTAGCCGGAACAAGATTAAAGGTTAAATTTTGCAAAAATAATTTACCGGTACCATCAACTGAAGAACGCTATAAAATAATACAGGAATATCATAAGTCTTCTATAGGAGGACATAAGGGTATCGCAAAAACATATGATAAATTAGCAGCAGATTATTATTGGCGAAACATGAAAGAAGACGTACAAGCATATATAAATAGAAGTGAAGAATGCCAAACAAAAAAGTTGATTCGCATCAAAACTAGACTGCCAATGGTAATTACGGATACAACATCTAAACCATTCGACAAAGTAGTTATGGATTTTTACGGGCCTTTAAAACCAACAAGAAATGGACACATATGGATATTGACAATGCAAGATGCACTGTCAAAATATTTTATAGCCGCGCCATTATCATTAGCCACGACTCAAGAAGTAACTCGAGCTATGATGAATAGACTAATAAGCTACTTTGGACCACCAGCAGCTATTTTAACAGATCAAGGTCAAAACTTTTTAAGCCAAACCTTGGAAGAGTTTGCGCGAATGTTTCGCATAGAAAAATATAGAACAACTGCCTATCATCCACAATCCAACGGCAGCATAGAAAGAATGCATAGCACATTAAAAGAATATTTGAAAAATATCATAGAAGATCATCAGGATTGGGATGAGTGGCTTCCACTCGCTATGCATTCATATATAACTGCGAAACATGAAGGATCGGGTTACACACCGCATGAGTTGGTATTCGGCTATAGAGCGCGTACACCGTTGAGTATTCCGTCACGCGAAAGACTTTTAACGTACGACGAATATTTATCTGACTTGACACAAAATCTTGGACATTTACAAACCTTAGCAGCCATGAATCTCCGTCAATCAAAATATAGATCCAAGAATTACTATGACAGACATATGAATACCAAACATTTTCGAGAAGGAGAAATGGTCTATATGCAAAAAAGCGCTAGGAACGGAAAATTCGACGACGAGTACGAAGGACCATACGAAATATTAAGAATAGACTATTCATTGCATAATGCAGAGATACAAACTAATGAGATAACATATGCATTATATAAGTACATTTAAGTATTAATATTGTTTATAAGCATTAAGAAAAAATTGTAATTTACATATAAGTTTGAACAATTTTGGTGAACAGAAATGTATATACATAATAAAATTAAGAAATATGGAAGATAAAGAAACCATAAAAAAATAGAAAAAAAAAACGAAAATATTACGAGAGAAAAGTTATCAGTCTTAATGTTAGAGATTCGTACGAGAGATGTTAAGGATAAAAAGTTTCGTTAACACTCAAACAACAAGCACATGCATGATTCAAACACCCCAATATCATATATTATGATATAAAGATATTATGGAATACAAAATCTAAAATTCCAATAAATCATTACATCGCATAATTTCCGATAAAAAAAAAAGGAAATGATGGAATGAAAAAATATGTATATATGGAATATGCATTTCAAAAAAAACATCGAAGTCATAAATGACAGTAGAAAATAAATTCCCAGTCTAAGGGAATTTCAAACGAACAATGTATGGAAGTTTTAGCAACCGCTCTAACTATTAAGTCGTAACGGTGAGAAATTTCAACAACCCAAGCAAATCTTTTGAATTCTATTCATTGACACGATACTATATCTCGAATATTTTAGTAAAAGTTTTACAAATAATAATGGGAGGCTTAAGCAGCTTCTCCAGGAGTTTTCCTGCTGTGTCCAGCATACTATTCAAACAATATGCGTAATAAATATTAAAGTAATAAAATATTATAAATTTAATTTAATTATTCAAACTAATCTAAAAAAATATTTATTTATACTAATTTTAACTTTTAAATAAATAAGGAAAAGGTTTTTTTTTTGTATTAAAAAAATGAAAATGGCACAAAATACATTAACATAATTATATTATAACAAAAAATTGCACAAAATGACATAATAATCATGTAAAATAATGTCCAAAAATATTAAAATTCATGGGACGACGGCGTCGCGAGCGGCGGATGTTAAAGCGCCACGCAGCTCGGAACTGCAAGAAAATTATCTACAGAAAAACAAATAAAATAAAGCAATATTAAAACAGATAATAATATTCAAACATATCATTAATAGTAAATTTTTATAAAAAACTTACCGTCCAATGTTCAGGGCAACAAATCAGCTTCTCACACTCCCCATTGTCGCCCATTTTTATAAAGTGATTGATGTTCCAGCAATTATACTATCGGGGATGTAGTAATTGCATCAGCGAGCGCTCCCGTTTCAAGAACTGTGGGAGAAGGACTCGACACCCATACGCAGTGCATGTCCTATAAATAAACAATTAAAATAACATTTTTAATAATAAATATGTTTAAAAGTAAACAATATAAATTTCAAAAACCAATTGGGGAAGTTAATAATTAAAAAAAAAATAGAAATTTAAACTAATAGAATTAGAGAACTAATAAATAACTAATAAACATTTTTTTTATGGTGGTTAAAAAGGGAAAAATCGCTTCGCAACCATAGACAGGCTCCAGATCCCGCTTCTTCTTTGATCCGCGGTTGATAAATCAGCCGAGGAGCAACCAACTGTAACATCCACCCTCTTCACCAAACCAACCCGGGACTGTTGTGCACATTACTTCGGGCCGGTCAGTGAGTCTATGTCCTACGTCAATCGTGTCTGTCGTGTCTAGTTGTTTAGTCCCCAATTTTAGATGTTAGTCCTCAAGGCATCCGTCGGAACGTTTGCCCTTAAGGACTCCCATCACGTTTCATGTCACGCCGTCCCACCTCTCTTTGCTGGAGAGCATCAAGGTGGTGACGTTGTCCGGGTCAACGTATCCGGTCGTTTTTTCCAGTAGGTGTCTATCAACCATCCAGCGGGGGCACACGAAAAACGTGTGCTCCGCGTCGTCTCTGTCATGTCCGCAGTATTTGCAGGACGGGGTCATTACCTTCCCCATCCGATGCAGGTACTGTCGGAAGTACCCGTGCCCTGAGAGGAGCTGGGTTAAGTAAAAATTCACCTCTCCCGCTCCCCTCTCCGCCTAGAGTCGTACGTCCTGTATTAGGCGTCTCGTACACTTGTCTTTGTCACTGTCCGTCCAGCGGGTTTGTCAGTCTGCCAGTGTCTCTGTCTGTGCGTCTGTGGCGACTCTCGCTCTTCCCATTTCTGCGAACTAATAAACATTACAAATAAATATTGTAAATATTAATAACTCACCGTGCATTCCAGTACCGGACACTGCGTACAACTCAAATAAGGGTATTCCTTAACAATCTCTACTTTTAAAAGAGACATACTTGACTTATAATAAATTTAATAAGACTATCTCAGAAATTTGACAAAGCACTGAAAAAGCAAACGATTTCGCAGCATTTATATAGCAGAAACCCCACCAAACCGACGTCGCACGAACATACGACACCTCTACACGCACATTTTCATCAACGTAAAAAGGCAAGACACACACAAACACACTGATAGAATATAAAATATAAGAAATAATTTAAATTCAATAACCGGAAATAATAAATGTTCACAGGACCAATTGTACAGATTAAATAAAAAATTGTGGAAATTTCATCTCCATGATAGAGAAAAACCCAGGAATAATTTCGGAAAAATTATCAGAATTGGCATTATCATCGACAACTTTGAAAATCATTCAGAAATCAGACCTGGCACCAATTTTTAATAAACCAAAGGAATTACGAACAATTTTAAATGACTTCACATCCAGATGCAGCGATGGAGTATACAAATGCACTTACGACAATCAATTAAAGGAATTAAAAGAACAATTAGACCAAGCAAAAGACTCAATAGCTAACGTAATTAGCATATTAAACGGACAGACAAAATACAGAAAAAAGAGGGAAGCCTTACTGCCTTTTGTAGGAAAAATAAGCAAATATTTATGCGAAACTTTAGACGCAACGGACGCAAGTGAATTACGCGAAACAATACAGATAAAAGCAAATGAGACAGAAAAACTAGCAAATTTATTAGCAAATCAAACAGAGATCATCGACAACAAATTCTTAGCAATGCAAAACAGCACAGATCAGCTGTGGCAGCATATTTTCGATATTACTACGATACAACAACAACAAAGGAGGGCACAAATTTGACAAGATGCAATAAATTTATTAGAAGAAAATATAATACAATTAGAATTAAACACAGAAATTCTAACAGAGGCCATACTATTCGATACGCAAGGAATAATTCACCCAAGGCTACTTACGCCGGAACAAATAAAAAAATCAGCAAGTTTAGCAGAACGCACAATACAGGACGCACTATTCATGGCATTAAAAACACCAGGAGCATTTACAGAATTAATCAAAGCGTCAGATTTAAAAATTATTTTTACAGATACATATTTAACATACATTTTATCAATACCATTACTCGAATACGAAAAATTTGCTCTATACAAGACGACACGATACCAATCAGACAAAATGCGACAATCCTATTTACATACATTTGGCCACAGACACCATACATAGCCATAAACAGATTAAACAAAAATTATATCACTATAGACGAGATTACCTTACAGACGTGTACGAAATTAACTTCCACATACATTTGCAGTAGAACAGAACCGATTCACGAAATTACAAACAACTCAGCTTGCGAAATCAAGCAGATAATCGGTATAGAAATCGAAAACTTGACAGACTGCCACATACAATTACAATCGTTTACCGACACATATTGGCATAGACTGACGACAGAAAATCGGTGGATATTCTCCACAGGTAAAGAGGATACCCTCTATATCTCGTGCAGAAAAATGTCACCCTGCGTGGAAACATTGCAAGGGGTGGGCACTTTGACCTTGCCAACGGAATGTACAGCACACACAAAAAATATAAAAGTCATATCATCTAGACAAATAGACATAAATACGGAAATAAAAACATTCGGACATTCCATTTTAAATGTATCAGATATACTAAACACCTTCAACATATCAAACATAAAAACATTGACGGAGACGCTACAAAATACAAAAACTACTGACCCAATGCAAACTCGGACAAACGAAGTAAATCTCGACGCAGGAATTGGACTAAAACAAATAATACAACGAGCTAGAGAAATTGAAACATACAAAACAATACAGTACAACGCACAGTGATCGAATTTGCTAAAAACCTGGCCAGCACTACAAATGTTCTCCGCTAATTGAATAATCATAATGAAAAGTCGAATTCTTAGGTTTTTGAGATTGCTGAGTTTAAATATATGATTAAAATTTTTATATTTTAAATGCTAAGAGTGGTATTATGATCATGGGAACATGAAGACATAATATGTCAAATTTAACCCATTAATTCTGAATTCTTCTCGACTTTCGACGATGTAACTTTTTCGGTAAACGTACTTCAAAAACATTCAGTTTTGTCAGATGTGACGTGACGATCCGCATCCGGCCCCTATTTTCTCCCTACAGTACAGGCACCTCACCGGAGTCCTGCGCCCGTCGCAATTTACCAACTCGCCGAATTTATAATGATAATGAGCGCCAGGCGAGTTGCTCTTTTCCCGGCTTCCTTGAGTCCTCTGTCCCCGAGGAGGTTCCGCTAAGCTGTAGGAATCGTGAGCCACCTAGGGTGGTGACAAACCTACGGCGATTCCTCCAGTAGTTGCTCCTCTCGTGCTCGTTCTGCTCCCCGAATTCGCTCTCTCTCTCTCTCTCTCTCTCTCTCTCTCTCAAAAAATAACAGGCAGTTAATCTTTTACATCTACTCTCCCTCTCTATCTCTCTCTCTATAAGTCCGTCAATTTCTTCGCGATAATCCGTCCTATTACCTGTTCGGAATCGCCGAGTCGTGGCTTGGCCCAGTTGTCGATGATCGACTCATTCAGATTGATGGGTTTAGTGTGGTACGTCAAGATCGAAATGCTAATGGTGGTGATGTTGCCCTTTATATTCGCAATGATTATAAGGCCAAAGTACTTGCTACATCCAACAGCACTAGACCTGGTAGGCCAGGTATTCCCGAATTTATTTTTTGTGAGGTTCAAAAGGTTAGCACCCCACTAATCCTTGTGGGTGTTATTTATCACCCGCCCAAAGTGGCCTTTAATAGTGATCCTGACTTTCTCAGTTCGCTTCGAGACCTTAGTGGTAATTACAGCCACAAGTTAATTATGGGTGATCTGAATGCCGATCTGTTGTCGACGACTGGTAATTCTGAGTTCGTGCAGCGCTTAGCTGACGAACTCTCAGTTAAGATCATCCAGCACGGCTCGACGCACCATACCGATGCATCTCACACATGGATCGACATAATTTTTGTGGACGATAACGATACGGTACTGGACTATGGGAACAGTCTAGCGCCCTTTCGCAGCAGGCACAATATTATTGATGCTACCA
>UELU01137315.1:0-14001 GCA_900490025.1 Megastigmus dorsalis
GAAAGCGATAAATAAAACAGTTATATACATAATTATACTATCTCTATATTTCATATATATAGAATTCGAATGCATCAGAATTCGTTTTTTTTTAAAAAGATCCACAGGTTCCTATTATTTTTAATTGTAAATATCATTGAGAGAATGTACGTTAATTGAAGTACATACGAAAAAATAATTTATACGAACAGTTTAGGCACAAACGTTAATTTCGTAAGATTGTTCTTCTTTAAGTATAATTAAAGTATAATTAAAAAACTAATATTTATACATTGATTGAAATTATCTCATTTAATGAAGTATATCGTCAGAATTATTTAAGTAGATCGATTTTTATGGTAAACTTATTTATCGCTGTCACAACGAAAATTAAAAATGAAATCGAAATGTATTCAATTTTTAATACTGTGGTTAAATAGATTTTTTATTTAATTTAATGTGAGATAAAATTAATACTGTTTGCTATTTAAATATATAGCATATTATAAGCAAAAAAACGTAAGGCATAAAAAATATTAAGCAAGTAAAGATGTATAGATTAGTTTACGTATTCTAAAAGTATATAAATATACACAATATAATTACATGATGACTATATGCTGTAATGTACATTTTATACTTTAATTGTTATTAAAGAATATTTTTCGACCTCCGTGCAATGCCGGGTCCTGTTATCAACGCCGAGAGATATCTCTCTCGGCTTTTCGTGTGAGAGAGACAGCTGCTCTCTCTGACTCTCTTGCTCTCGTGAATGCTCGCACCTGTAAAGGATCGCGAAAACGCGAAACCGTACGACTCTTCCCGCCGTAAATGCCGGCCAGCTCGCCACGATCGGCGAGGGCGATAATCGAACGTGCGGGGAAAATGGAATACGAGTGAGGTCGCGAAATGACACTCACTCAGTCGAATTATGTAAAAATAATAAAATATATTCTTTAAACGTGGCTCTAATACAATGTTCAAATACAAATCGATTCGAATATAAATTCGAACGCGACGAACGGACCGAAATCGCATGTACGCGCGCACGCAATTTTCCGGAGCTGCCACGAGGTTCGGCTCGTAGTTTACGAGCTCCGGCGCCGCTTTTCTCGTACAGGTTAATCTTCGTCGAGTAATCTGTATTAATCGCGTCTGCGTCGTCCAGTGTGCATCCACACTGGCTCATACGACGGGATGACCGTCCGCGAGAAGAAAAGACGCACTTACTTTTCGGTTGGCTGTTCGAACGGAGAAGTCGTTATCTTCGCTCTCTCTCTCTCTCTCGCTCGGAGTTCTCGCGTGCCGATGCCGCGTGGCTGCAGCTGCCCGTCCGTCCCTCGGGCTCTCCCGCTGCAGGCTCCGCTCCTGTGCGGCTCGTTGAGAAGAGGTGGTTGGGGGGGGGCTTCGTGCCTCCGCCACTGCACACACAATTCTGCTCGGGCACTCGATAAAATCCGCCCACGCGGGAGCGGTCGCGAAACACATGGCGTTCGATTCGAGCGAGGAAGACAGTATGGCCGCTTCCGCCTGGCCCTCTTCCTCGTTCTCTCTCACACGCACGTGCGCCTGCTCGTACACGCCGTTGCGCTCGCGCGCGGAATTCCAACGCGCTCTGCCATTACACCCTCCCTCCAGGCATCGCGTATCTCCGGATAGCGACACAGCCGTTACGCATAGGGAACGTGGGAGAGTGGCCCTCGGCCTAGGGTGTTTGCCTGCGGTAAATAAGTTCGTGGTTTATTATAATGGGGCATTTATTCGCTACGTGGGTAAAAAAAATAGGTGGGGGAGAGTCCCCGGCCAGCGGCTTTATTGTGCCCGGTTTACGGGTGGTAGCGGGGTCTCGCCTTGTTGGGGCACTTCCTGAGTTCCTTTATCCCCGGGTGGCAGCATTTCTGGCAGTGCCGTTGGGCCTGCTTGGCCCCGGGGGTTGCTGAGGGCGCGGTGCCCGCCGCTGGCTGTCGGTGTTGTGATGGGGGTGGCTGGCGGCTCTTCGGCGGGGATTGACCGTCTGCCTCCAGTTAGGCCCTTGCCGCCGCCTCTCGTTGGCGGGCGAAGTCCAGCTCGCGTTCAGCGTGAGCCACGGCGTCTTCAGCCGCTGCCGCCATCCTCTCTCTCTCTCCTCCCTTTCCTTCCTGGCCTGGCGCAGCTTCCTCGCCGCTTCTTCGGTCCTGCGGGCCTTGAGAGCCGCAAACTCGGCGAGCTCTTCCCGGCGCTTCTGCATCAGGGAGATCCACCGGCCAGCCCTCTCTTCGCCTCTCGAGAAGTTCTTGACGAAGGTATCGAGGGCCGCGAAAGTTTCGCTTTCCAGCCTCGTGACCTCCCGGTGTTTGACCCGGGCTTCGCTGAGCGCGGCCTCTACGCGCTGCCAATTGCGCTCCGGCGCTGCCAACCCCCCCTCCGTTGAGGCCGAGGGTTTCTCAGCCGACGCCGCGTCGGGGTCTCCCTCCTTGGTGGTGGTGGTATGGGGCCTCCGGAGCTGGGGAGGCTGCGCGCAGAGGTCCTCCTCCTCCGTCTGGGTCGCTGTTCCTCTCACGCCACTAGCCAGGGGGATGCAGCGCACGGTTTCTTAGTCGCCTTGGTGATACGGGGAGCTCGATTACCCCTGGGCGCTTTTTCGTCCCTGGGGGCCGACCTCGTTTTCGAACCGTGGGCTGCTCGGGGATCGTTGGGTGCTGTTGGGTGTTCTCGACGGGTTGAAGCGGTAACGCTAGCTTCTCGCAGGGAGCGTTGTTGTCGACAGAGTTCGGCTCTGGACTCGCTTTGCACGCTATTGGCGGGTCGCTCATCGCCTCTTCTTCCCTCGGTGGTAGTGGTTTCCCGTCGTCGTCTTCTTCCGGATCTTCCCCTCCAATGTATATCTTCAAATCTTTTGCGTGGACGTTGTCCTCCACGTGACCGTCGGCGTCTATCATCTGGTAGCAGTTGGAGCCTCTGGTGGCTGTTATAAGGTATGGGCCGGAGTACTTGGGAGCCAGTTTGGCCGCTATGCCCTGCGCGGCTGAAGAGAGAACTCTGTCCATCTTCCAGACCTGGTCCCCTGTTTTGAATGTAGGCTCTCTTCTGCCTGCATTATAGTATTCCGCCTGCCGTGTCTGAGCTTCTCGACTGCGGCTGGCGGCTTTGTGCAGTGATGCCTGTAGGCCGTCAATCCGTTTCTGCCACTCTTCTATCCTGGACTTCTCGAGGCTCTCGGCTGCTACCGTGTCCTGTTCCCTTCTGGAAGTGCCTGGTGGCATTGGTTGTCTGCCATAATTGAGCAGTGCTGGGCTGGTTCCTGTCGAGCTTTGTGTCGCCGTATTTAGTGCGAACATCAACTCTGGCAGGTTTTCGTCCCAAGTTCTGTGGTTGTCCACGGCATACGACTTTATCATCTTCTTCAGTGTACGGTTAGACCGCTCCACTGGGTTAGCTTGTGGATGGTATGGCGGAATATACGAATTGTGTATTCCACGTTCTGTCAGATACTGATCTATGGTCTTGTTTTTAAATTCTGTGCCGTTATCTAACAGAACAACCTCCGGAGTGCCGAATCGTAGGATTACTCACTCGTTCAGCTCTTTTATTATGCTTTTTGCGTTCGCTTTCCTTAGCGCAACGCACTCAACCCAACGGGTGAAGAGGTCTTGCAGAACGAGGATGTATTCAAATCCTTTGACACTCCACGGTAGTGGTCCCACAATGTCTCTTGCTACTACTTGCCACGGTTTCTCTACTATTCGCCTGCCCATCAGGCCGAGTGGGAGTTTCTGCTCTACTTTGCATTGCTGGCAAATCTGGCACTTTCGGACGTAGTTTCGGACATCTTCATAGAACTTGGGCCAGAAATAATACCTTGCGACTCTGTCGACATCCGTGTCTGGATCCTGGCGGTGAAGGTAGAGGTTTCCGCCTACTAGTTTCCATCGAGGATGCTCGCTAGGCTCTTCCCTAGTCTTTCTGCCCTGTTCGAGGTACCAGTGGTCCTTTGTGCCTTCTGACCACACCAGTGCGCTTATCGCTGGCTCTTCTTCCGCGAACATCCTCGATAGTGCGCCTGGGACCAGGTGCAATGATCCTTTCTGATGCTCTACATCGAAACTATGCCCTTGTAGTTCTAGGGCCTATCTTGCTAGCCTGCTCATTGGATTCTTCATCGAACTGAGCCATCTTAGGCAGCTATGGTCTGTTACCACTTTGAAGTGGTAACCTTCGATGTAGGGTCGGAATTTCTTAATTGCCCAGACTACAGCCAGGCATTCTCTCTCTGTCACGTTGTAACTTCTTTCAGCTGGTGAGAGAGTTCTGCTGGCGAATTCTAGGACTTGTTCGTCCTCGCCCTCGGTTTGCATCAGCACCGCTCCGAGGCCCGTGTCACTGGCGTCATTTGCACAATGAATGGCCGTCCGAAGTCCGGTCTTTGTAACACCGGTGCGGATAGAGTCAATGCTTTCAGCTGTTCGAAGGCTCTTTGTTGCTCGTCCTTTCACTCGTACTTTTGGTTTTTCTTTGTGAGGCGAGAAAGTGGTTCTGAAATCGTCGCGAAGTCCTTCATGAACTTGCGATACCACGAAGCCATGCCCATGAAGCACCTGAGTTGTCTAAGGTTTTTCGGAGCTGGATAATTCTTTATCGGCTCTACCTTGGCTGGATCTGGTCTGACCCCGTCTCGGTTCACCAAGACGCCCAGATATTTCATTTCAGGGCGGCAAAATACGCTCTTCTCGCGATTAATCATTAGTCCTGCCTCACTGAGCTTCTGGAGTACGAGTTTAAGGTAACGCAGGTGGTCCTCGAATTCTCCCGAGACTATGATTTTGTCGTCCAGGTAAGCGAAAGCGAATAGTTCCATCCTTGGGCCTATGAGTCGAAATGACACTCACTCAGTCGAATTATGTAAAAATAATAAAATATATTCTTTAAACGTGGCTCTAATACAATGTTAAAATACAAATGGATTCGAATATACATTCGAACGCGACGAACGGGCCGAGTTCTCATATACGCGCGCACGCAATTTTACGGAGCTGCCACGAGGTTCGGCTTGTGGCTTACAAGTTCCGACGCCGCCTTTCTCGTACAGGTTACTCTTCGACGAGTAACCTGTATTAATTGCGTCTCCGTCAGCCAGTGTGCGTCCACACTGGCTCATACGACGGGATGACCGTCCGCGAGAAGAAAAGACGCACTTACTTTTCGGTTGGACGTTCGAACGGCGAAGTCGTTATCTCCCTCTCTCTCTCGCTCGGAGTTCTCGCGCGCCGATGCCACGAGGCTGCAGCTGCCCGTCCGTCCCTCGGGCTCTTCCGCTGCAGGCTCCGCTCTTGTGCGGCTCTTTGAGAGGAGGTGGTGAGGGGGGGGGGCTTCGTGCCTCCACCACTGCACACGCAATTCTGCTCGGGCACTCGAAAAAAACCGCCCACGTGGGAACGGTCGCGAAACATGCGGCGTTCGACTCGAGCGAGGAAGACAGTATGGCCGCTTCCGCCTGGCCCTCTTCCTCGTTCTCTCTCACGCGCGCGCGCCTGCTCGTATGCGTCGTTCCGCTCGCGCGCGGAATTCGAACCCGCTCTGCCGTTACAGTATTAAATCTTCAAAATAACGGTGTTAAAATTATAAATCAGAATGCTGTGCTATATATAATAGGTTATATGTTCTCGAAATAAAAATATATTAAAAAATGTGATATATTACAAGTCATTGAAAAAAGTATTCTGCTGTTGAACTTGACGAATGCATTAACTGACATAAAATAATGGTGAGCACACAAAAACACTGAGTTGCTCACCGTTAAAAGTATGGTTTTAAGGTAATTTTGGCAGCTGCTGATTTTAAATATAGATTTTGGTTTTTTGGAGTGTCATCAGCTAATCAAAATAGTATTTTTAAGCCACATTCAAGCCCTAATAAGGCTTTAAAATTAAGAAATAGACATTAAAATGCCTAGAATTAGATTTAAAAATGAATTTTTCATATTCCATCCATTTTTCTACTTGCTAGACCTGCTTCACAAAATTCATGCGTATAAAACAGCAATATGTAAGTCAATTTATGTACTTTTCAATGGCTCCGGAAGTGTTATAGACTTCTTTTTGGTGTTCTTGCATACAGGAAAAGGGTCCTAGAGTATTTTTAGATGTTTTAGTACCTACTGAAGTATCTAATTTTGGGATTATGTGCTAAAAACATGGGAAAAACGCGAAAAATAACGGTTTTTTCAATTTTTGAGCACGTTCCGGTCAAAATATGATAATTTGAATACGTGCATTCGAAAGTACGGGAAAAAACACATGAAAAATGATTATTTAGATGTTAGCCAAATATGACATTCATAGCTTAAAAAATCATTGAAAATTTCAATAATTTTTTCTGACTCCGATTTTTATCCAAAATATCTAAAAAAAAATCAGGCTATTTCGTAGCAAAAAATCTGATATCCATGAATTTTTTCAGAATTTTTGGAGCAAGTAGTAAAATAGGAGAAATTATTTTCCAAAAAACACGTTTTTTACGATTGTGGCACTCTATTGCCAACTAGGGGTCTGAAAATTTAGGTGAGAAAGCTTCCAAATATGCTCTTTCGAATGGCTAATCCCCGATAACGATTCACTCTTAGGCAATTTTAACATTGTTAAGCCGCTATAGCATTTATGTACACTGCGCAACAAAATTATCGCAACAAAATTTTTCATCGAAAAATTGACATTTTTCAAATGCTTGTGACTCGATCAATTTTCATCGTATTGAGATAATTTTTTTTTATTTCTGTAGGGAATTATGTGCACTTTCAGGCAAAAATGATATCCTATAGCTGCGAGACAATGCCACATTGCTATGTCTTAATCAGCCCTACCAACTTTTTTTCTTAAGAAATGCAATAGTTTGCACGTTTGCCTGGATTACCAAAAAATTTTTTTCAAAAAACCACAACGATTTTTTTGTCCGAGTTATGCCATTTTAAAGATATTCCTATGTTTTAGCCAAATACCGTCAACATCAGCATTATCCGATACGTAGCCCTGAACAATTATCAGATTTCATTTAATAAATTCGTGCCTCGGGAGCTATCCTAAACCCTCATAAACCAAGAAACCACATTTTTTTTAAAATTAGTCCATGAAAAGTGTGGCTTTATTTAAAATTACACCACTACGTTTTCGTTACATTTAACATTGCAGCTCCACACTTTTGGTAAAATTACCAACCCTACCAACAAATCAATTAAAAAAAAATAAAGTTAAAATTTAAGCGGCATACTGGCCAAGAGTTAAGGTGAAAGATCATTTAACATTAATTTTACTATACAGCGTACATATACAATTAAAAGTTTCAGTAACATATTCTTAATCGAAATGCCTCAGCTTACTGAAATCCAATCTGCTCGAATTGTTGCCCTGCTAGAAGCGGGACTGAGTCAAAGCGGGATCCCTAATGTAAGAAATGGTTCACATAATCGGCCGTTTTCAGGGCCATAATGATGCGTAAGTCCGACCAACAACCTCCTCGCGGTACGTATCGGGTAATGCTGATGTTGGCGGTATTTGGCTAAAACATAAGAATATCTTTAAAATGACATAAATCGGTCAAAAAAATCGTAGAGGGTCGATTTTTTTTAATACTCGTTGGAAAGTGTACTTTAAGATGATATTTGTGGTTTTTTGAAAAAAAATTTTTGGTTATCCAGGCAAACGTGCCAACTATTGCGTTTTTTAAGAAAAAAAGTTGGTAGGCCTGAGTAAGACATAGCAATGTGGCATTGTCTCGCAGCTATTGGATATTTAAAACTTAGTACAATGGGTCTATAAAAAATATTCACGTATAGCGTAGAGGGTTAGGGAGGAGGTAGAGAGAGAGAGAGAGCGACAGACAGACAGAGATAGACAGAGGTGTTTATGTAATATACATAGGTTTTTTCTGTAATATGGTAAATTAATGAATGCAGAAATTTTTTTAAATATTTTAATAAAGGTTTGTTCCATGTATAATATATCGTGTTGGTCCTGAAAAGGACCGATTGTTGAGGTTAATGTTTAGTAAATTAAAGGTTTTTATATCCGTTGCGCTCCGGTAATGAGTTGGTGTTTGAAGAATATTTTCTAGAATATTCCTTCCACTCTGTAAAGACTACCGAGTTCTTTCTGTCCTTGTTTAAAAGCTGTGTATTTTCGTCAGAGGTACTGGTGTTGGTTGTCCTGCTGCTGCTGCTGTTTTGACCTATCGTGCTCTACGAGCTAAGAACGAATGAGCCGTTGATGGGCGATACTGCAGATTATATTTATACATTTTTTTTTTACCAACGGTAGAGAGTTCAATAGTTGTTATATAGGTAAAACGTAAAATTACTGCATGCATTTTTTTTCATTCTAGTTATGTGGTGAGGAAGTATATGAAGAGGCAGATACAAGTAATGAAAAAAAAGGAAATAATCGAAATGAATATTTTTTATTTTTGTCCATTATACATTAAATTTCATAATCGTTTGAGTCCTTTACAATCATAGGTAATAAATAAGCTAAAATTTCTAATAAAAGAATTTTTAAGTAATAATTCTTGTACTTGCAATTATCATCTGGAGTTTTTTCTTTGATTAAACCTTCCAAGCTGGAATGGTGTAGTGAATAGAAATGTTTAAACTTTTTAAAATCGTTGACAAGTCGTTTTGACTCTTCTGGTTCTTCTTTGGCAAGTCTATCTTTTAGATATTCGTGTATGATGTCGATAGAACGATTAACGAAACCCGCTTGTTCTTTCAGAAAGTCGAGCTTGGCATCCACCAGGGTGGTTAAATTACGGATTTTTTGAAATGTACTATATTGCATAACGACACTTTGAAGATATTTCAATGATTTTATTTTTTTGCAAGCTGGTTCGACTGGATCTTGAGTGTTCTCCATCTCCTGCAGGGTTGCCCGCCCGTCAATGCTGATTGATTTAGTTCCGAATGATGTAGTAAAGTTTACATCGTGATTAGGTAGTGATATTTTACCTGATGTTCCAAAATTTTGATAGAAAGCGTAAGGATTTTGAAAATATGCAGTTATTCCGTCGAAATTATCCTTGAACATCTCCCAACTGACTGAGTCGAATGTCACATTCTTGTACATAACACCAGAGCTAACTAATTTAACAACCTCGTGATAATACCCTTTGTTGTATTCAAGACCGATGCAGATTCTCTTCGTATTTGATTTGTTGAGAGCGTACGTGGTGCACAACAAGAGGTTAGGTAATTCTGCTTTTACTTCGTTCTTGAGATCATTAGCCATGATTAAAGACTTTTTTTTTATAAAAATAATAATAAAACACTGTATTTTCAAAAAAAAAAACACAATCACAGATACACAACGTGTGTAGCGAGCGCACGACTGGTTAAGACTGAAGCCTAATATGCGAGCTTTTATAGTATATTAGCGTATACCGTAAGATACGACTAATTCGGAAGATTGAATAAAATACCCGGTGTTATATGTGAAATGAAAGAAAATGAACCAACATCTGTCGAAAAGCAACTAGCCATTGTGCATTCACATTGAAATAATTTCATAGGTAGAAAGAGATAGAATTGAATGAACATCTGTCGATCTCTCGTAAACTGTCTTTTTTTTTAAACCGTTAAATTCGTTTTATTCAAAGATCGCGCGCGAAATTTATAAAACAGAAGGAATAATAAGGAGACGAGGGTTTGAAATAAACTCAAGTTAATGATTTCATAAATAAAAAGAAATGTTTATTACTGTTTACAAATACAATTACAATTTTTGTTTATTGTTTAAAATATATATCAATTACATCTTCATCTAGAAATACATGATTGATGACAATTTCCCGATCCAAGAGAACGCTCTTTGGCGAACCCGCTGGCTCGTTTACATTTTTTATTCTTAATTTTACGAAAAATTTTGTTACAAAAATTTATGACAATCGCATCGTTTTTTCTCGTATCTTCTGTACATAAATGCTCGAATTTACATAACGTTGTACCCTTACACATGTGATATAAAAACATGATTGTATATTGACCGCAGCACCTCGAATCGTTACTCTGAAGCTGTCGTGAGCTCCAGTTGAAGTTCTTAGAATTTTTTCGAAGACGATCGAGGTGATATTTAGATACCGGTGGTAGTCCGTAGCTGTCAAAGTACGTTGCAAATCTATTTTTGTCGATGTAGATGGCCACCCAATGCGTTCCCGGTTTAGTATGATCATCCGTGTTACATACCACTGCCGCTGGTACCGATAATACATTCGGTATACGATCAGCCGCGTAAACTCCGGTCGTTTTTGCGTTTAGTCCTTCCAGAGCCCTCATTATCTCTCGGGTATTCATCCTTATTCTCGTTTGCAGTCTCGTACTCTGTCCCGCTACTGCTGCTGCTTTCCTATCCGCCGTATATGTCCTTGTCTTTATCCTCGTCGTCCTCGGTATCGGTGTTTGCTGCATCTACTTCATCTCTACCCTCAAAAGTACTTTGGAATCTTACGTAAGAGTTTCTTTTGTTATACACAAGTTTTTGAAGCAAGCTGTAGAATAAATCGTGCTTATTTTCCGGTAAACTCTGTTGTGATTCTTCGGGTAGGAGTGAACGAAACCATGCCTTTATTAGATATACTCGAAAAAGGGCACAGTACGCCTTTATATCCGATTTTTCTTGGCAGCTGTGATAAAAACATAGATGGTCAGTGGTAAATTGGCTTTGCAAGTCGATGAAACTGCTGCAAGTGTATTTCTCGATGTTTACTACACAGCGTCCCATTACAGATGAGACATATCGAGCTTTCTCTACTCCTCGAACGTAAATCTTGTTTGCTTTTCTTGCAATGTTGTACAGATGATAGTGTAATTTTCGTAAAGAAATGTCGCCGTCGAACCATGAAATGCCAAGTAGACGAGTCGAGACGTAATCGTTGGTAGTTTTGATGTCCTCTGGCAAATTGTCGAAACGACACGGTGGGGTAATTATTCAATGGGCAATACTGTGTCCATGTAGAGAAACGACCGCTACTTCTTTGGGTAAAAGTTTGTTGCTCTCGTCTCTCAGTCCCTCGATCTCTATCACGTAATCCATGATTTCGGCTGGTGCACTGGCGGAGTTGTCTACTGGTTCGAACCACGCGAGATACTAACTACCCGATGAAGACGACTGATCGAGTTATATATCCTTACCATCCCCTCTTTTAACCTATGCGTTAAAATCAGTTACAATTTGTCTGGTAGAATCGATCTCTAACACATTGTCGTATTCTGCGTAAACTATGCAATTTATAGTAGATGTGAGCGCGTGTTCAAATCCTACCTCTATGCGCACGCTTCCCGAACGCACGAGGTTCCAATGCTCTTGCATAGTTCCACCTGTTTATGCCGATCCCCTCGTTAAGAAAATGTATACCCGTGCCTGAGAATAGTGTGTGAAAAGCGCCCACGTAGAGCTCGGAAGTTCCTGTAAAACGTGGTTGT
Organism: Megastigmus dorsalis; assembly: GCA_900490025.1. NCBI lineage: Eukaryota > Metazoa > Arthropoda > Insecta > Hymenoptera > Megastigmidae > Megastigmus > Megastigmus dorsalis. The sequence continues at coordinate 11,417 of UELU01137315.1, forward strand.
AACGGTCTATTGGGTATTTGAACACCGTCGACGTAAAGCGACAGATGATTGATCGAGAAATGCTGAAAATTGTACGGATTAAAGCTTCGATTTCCGTTGAAGGCTCTATTGTCGACGAAACCTATTATTATTCTTTTCGGCAGCTGTCCAAGAATAGCCTTATCTATCGTATCGCCTAAAATTCCAGCATGCAGTGTAAATGATTTCACTTCTACCCTAGTAATAGGATATTTAGCTGTAGTTTTTGCTAGCGCATTCGCGTGAGCTAGTAAGACCTCGGGGTTAATTTTAACTCTACGCACAATGAGCGTTGCTTCTTTGATATGTACTTTAAATTTGCCGTCGTCCGATGCATCCATCAGGCAAAATGTGTCTTTGCTCCTGATCAGTCTAACTCTCATTTCTACACCGTTGATTAGCATTTTATCTTGATTAAATACATCGCAATGCAAATGTCCAATCATATCGAATGTCTTGCCGCCTTGTGAAAAGTGCCGTCGTTTCTCCAAGGCTAGATTGACTGGTCGCGGTGCTACAGCATTTGGAGGTGCGTCGAAGGCCTCATCTGTATCGTTATACCATAAGCTCGCGGTCAAATGTGAGTCCTTAGTTGCCGGTGAGTAGTTGAGTAGCGATTCGATGTATGCTCTGTACGGATATGCGTTATTCGGTGGCGAAACGAGTTTTTGTTTGAAAAAAACATCGACTTGATTGAACATTGAGTGAAGAAAATTGTTAATCGGTGCTACTTTAGCGTTTTCGCCCTCTGTATCAACAGGTGTGATTTTCGCCTGAATGTATAGCATTGTATGCGCGAAGTCTATGTAATGCTCGCTAGCACTAGACACGACAAACTCCAGGGGCGCGTCACTTTCATCGCTAAGCGATGACACGGGTTTGTAATTTAAGTAAGCACTACTCTCTATAGATGTCTGCGTTGCCGGAAGTGTAAAGATATCCAATTCACTAGACATACATTCTGACGAATGAGAGAGTAAGAATGCCATATTTAAAATTGTTTCGGACCGAAAATATCGTTTATGCTTCTAAAAGTAGCACTAGCTTTCTTGTTTTTCTTTCTTCGACCGTTATTGGTGCTCCTCGCTGTTTTGATTCTTTTTCTGCGATTTTTTTTACTTTGTTTACGTCGCTTCCGCCGTGCGGTAACGATGTTACCGGATACACGGTTCTTTCTCGACTGACGTCTACGTTTATCAATCCGCGAGTTATAACCGGAGCCTTTCATCATATCAGAGATTTTATTAGCTGCCTTTCTTTTCAAATTTTTTCCAGACTCTTTTGCTCGTAATTGTACTGCCTCCGAGAAATTAGCCCCCTTATTGGCGACGTCGTCCAAAACATTTAAACCTGCGCGCACGGCTTCTTTACCCATAGCTTTTGCACCTGACGCGATGTGGGGAAGAATTTTGCGAAAAAGACCTCCGAGCCAGGCACCTACACCGCGACTGCGCTGATAAGTTGAGCCCGCAAAGACGCTTTTCACTCCTCCGCCGATTTGGTCGTTGTAGTAACACACGTAATGACTCATGTTTTAACGGCTACGTCTAAAGTGAAGCGTAACCGTCAATGTCCTATACTCGAATGGTATACGCTGGCCGTGTTTATCTCTTATATCTATAACGATAGAGCGGAAGCTGTGATGCAGTAGAGGAATATAGTTATAGGTGCAAAATGTCTCACAACGTTGGCACCAAACTTATATTTTGACCCGTCTAAAGATACGATACGCAGTAGAGCTGCCTGTGTATCACCTACTGTATACGGCACGCATACATCGGTGTAAAGGTACAGTTGATCGGGTACAGCGCGCGACAACGAAGCGGGTCTATTACCTGTTATGGGCATGAGACTCCCGAAGGTGTAAAATCCCTCCGTTTCGTTTATATGCATAATCGTACATGGTACGTGAATTTCCGCGAGCCCGACGCACCAGCCATCGCTTAATCTCACCTCGCGCGAGAGATGAGTTGTAAAACAGCTGGTCGCGTTGTCGCTGTAGTACACCATACTACTATTACTCGGTAGCACCAAGTAAAAATCATCGGTGTAATCCATGTTTTTTTTGCTATATACCCTGCAAATCGCTAGCTTTTATCCAAGAGTTAAATTTGTCAGGATAACCTAGCCACTTGACAAACACTCGTTTATCCGACCCACGCCCCTTTGTTTGAATAATACGCTCAACTTTAAATTCTTTTTCGGATGCCATGCGGTTTTTGACGACAAGAGTCAATTCTTGACTGTAGAAAAAGCCGTCGATTTCTTCACCGTTCAAGTCCTCCAAGATGAAGGTGGACAAGTACTGACGTCTTGAAATCCGTTTAATCTTAAACACTTCTTCGCTAAAAATTTTTTCGTAACCTTTCTCAAACGTGTTTTTACTACGACTGATACGTACGTAATCACCGACGGTGTATTTAATTGATGAATCGAGCGCCCTCTTGCTTCTCTTATTGATACTTTGCGAAAGAGCACGTTTTTGCAAATTTTCGCGCGCAACGTTTGCATTGTACAGATTTACCTCTTTAGGTTTCATTTTAATACCGCTGTGCAGTGTGTGATTG
>UELU01137317.1:0-40767 GCA_900490025.1 Megastigmus dorsalis
AAACTGCATGTATTGTTTTTATAAACGTAACAGCTCACAAATTATATAAAATCGTACCTTAATAAAGTTTCTCAAGTATTTTAAATAGAATTAATTTACATTAAATAAAATTAATTAATGTATTATATTAAATTTTACAGGCATAAGCGAATGTCGTAAACTATAGGCCGATCTCACTTATATCTAACATAGCAAAAAATTTGAAAAAATCTTGTATGTTAGAATAGTTTCTTTTCTAATAGACTGTAATATTCTAGTAGAAAATCAATATGGATCTATAAAAAAAGAGGCACTAAAGGTGCCCTAAATAAATTAGCAGATTTAATTTATAATAACTTGGACAAGAGCAAGCCTACAATAGCAGTATTTTTAGATCTGGCTAAAGCCTTTGATACTGTAAACCATAAATTATTATTAGAAAAATTAGAAAAATATGAAATAAGAGGCAGCGTACTTGATTTGATAAAAAGCTATCTGACAGATAGACAACAAAAAGTCAGGATACAAGATAAAACTAGTGATGTCAGAATAATTGATACGGGAGTTCCCCAGGGCACAATACTTGGACCTCTATTTTTCATAGTATATGTAAATGATCTATTGCCAGATATGAATAAGAATACAATTATATCCTATGCGGATGACACGGTCATCATTACTGATGATGATACATGGTCTGGAGCGCAGGATAAAATGAATAAATATTTGGAAAAGGTAGCTATTTGGTTAATGTTAAACAAATTATCACTAAACACAAAAAAAAACGGTGTATGTGACTTTTGGCAATTATAAGAACAGTGTTCCACATGAATTAAATATATTAATAAAAAATCAAAAAATAGGAAGAGTTAATAGCTAAAATTATTTAGGAGTATTATTTGATTACAATATGAAATGGGACAAACATATAGAATACATGGTAAATAGAACAAAGTACATAATATTTTCATAGTAAAATAAGTTATGGTATAATTGCTTGGGGAGGTGCATATAAGAATAATCTAAATCTAATACAAAATGTTCAAAATAAAATACTAAAGATAATAAATAAAAATCGCTTCATCGCAAGCAATGCACCCTTAAATATTACACAATTGTTTACCTTAGAATCAATAATGTATCATTATAGAATATTAAAGGAAATGTACTTACAAAGTACATCAAAGACAAGGAAAAAGTGCATCATATTACCAAAAACAAAAAAAGTAATAATCAATAAAAATAGTTATACGGTAGCAATTAAGACATTTAATATTTTGCCAAATGAGCTGAAGTGCTAAATATAGATATTATTAAAAACAAAATAAAAAATGTTGTTTTTGAATAAAAATTTTATAAATGAAATATATTTTATATATTAATAACCTTGTATACCAATATAGTTCAAAATTTGTTAATTATGCGATTTTAGTTTCTAGTTAGTTTTTAAGATTTTTTTCTTTTTTTTTGTTAGTTTGTAAGATGTACCAGCCTATGTACAGGTAACTGTGTTTACCTCTTTTAGGATTTACTTTTGTAAAATTTTCTGGTTCAATAAATTTGAAATATGAAAAAAGTACTTCAATAAAAAAAGTATCTAAAGAAATGTAGATACTTTTAATTGGTAATACTGGTATCGTAAAAACTACGTATTCATCAATAAATCCAACATAACGGGAAGCCTAAGGAGTATAGTTACCGACGATTACAGTTTCATACTTTTTTCGTTCAAATTTTAATATTTTAACATTTTTCGGGTTGAGCCTAATTCTTTGTAGTTCACAGAAATAGATCACTTTACACCTTTGTATCGAAATGTGTGTTTTTCAAAGAGCAAAATATCTGTACAAATGTGTACCTGTTATGTGTGCGCGTAAAATCCAAATTTTTTCTGCTGCATGTTTCAAAAACTTTGATATTATGAAAGCTTTTATGAAATTTGGCATACATTTTTTGGTATACAGCTTATTATAGAATTGGTTAGATCTTTGAGTAGATTGTACAGTGAGTAACAGCGGTTTTTATATTTCGCACAGTTAATCAGCTTACTGAATTCGTAACATTATCATATCAGTGTAAATAATTACAGTAGCAACCAAAGCATATGGTAGTTATGATTACGCGACTAGTATTGCAAATGCAATGTTGACCAATTACCATTTCGCTATTAGATAACATTTCCAATAACAAATGCAGTGGAATAGTGGAGTAATTACACAAAGTAAATTACACAATCATTCATATAAATGCAACATACTTTTATTATTCGTTTCTAAAAATCAGCGACATTTTTTCCACGACTCTACCGTACATTTATATACTTTATCAAAAACAGTCTTTAAGTTGCGTCGCGTGATTAAAGAGTATCGTTTACTTAGGCCCGAGACCCCAGACGGCAATGTACATTAGGCGCAATCGTTTATCACCCGAGTAACGTCCAAATCCGAGGACTATACAGATACGAGTAAAAAAATCTTATCTCCGCTGTGGTTGTCAGTAGTAATGGCAATTTTATTAGTGTCTTGATCTGAGAAGTGTCGCCCGTATGTGACATTATCGCGTGTGCGCTCGCATTCTGTAATTCATCTTTCTTCAAAATCAACGTGTATATCTATATGTACTTGAACAAAATTGAAAAACATTTTTCTGTATATTTTATTCATGTTGTATAGACCTTTTTCTTATCTATATCCATAATTTATATTTACGCAACGAATAATGATTTTTATGTGTATTATAATTACAATATTACATGCCGTGGCACAAGCTACGTTTATTTATTGTTAGTAAATTATGTTAAACTAGAAAAATTAATTTTCTTTTATTCAAAATTTATGCATAACATATATTACCTCAAAATTTCGCAACGTACTGCGCCAGGCAGTTCGGGTCGAGTGTATTGGACTTGTAATTTATATAGAAAATGCATGGAAAGAATTAATATTTTTTGTGTAAAAAGTGCATTATTTGGGTAGGAGTTATAAATATAATTTAAAATCTATTAAAAACATTATTGCAATTAATGGTCGATCAGCATTCGTTAAAATGGAGTGAATAATTGCTCATGGAGTGCAAACTCTGCTTTCTCAGTGCACAAATAAGCGCTCGACGTGATAACTCCATTCACCGAAATTTTCCGCTACGCTCTCAAGCAACCAACTCTCTCTCTCTCTCTCTCTCTCTCTCTCTCTCACTCCACTCGCTCCGGAATAAAAAAAGGCAGCAGGAGAAGAAAAAGTCGCAGCAGCTCATATCTCTCGCTCTCTTTCAGGCGGTGCAGACAAACTCGTAATACAGCATAGTATATCTCGTTTCCTCTCCATCTCTCTCTCTTTCTCTCTATCTTTCTCTCCCTCTCGCTTGAGCTCGCGCGCGCCTGCACGACACACATCTCGCACACGAAGAGCCGCGATAATAACAGGCGGACTCGAAGAGCTGGTGAGTGAATCGGAGCGTATATACACGCTCCTCTCGTCTTCGCTATACACATAGCGATTTATAAATTACGTATTATGTATCGGACGAGGGGAGAGAGATAGAGAGAGCATAATCAGCTGCGACCTCTTGCGCTAGCCGCCACTGGGGAGCTGCGAGGAGAGCGAGACGATAAGCTCGTATCGTTTTCTAGTATATTATAGGAGCTGCGCGAACGCACGTGACACCCCCGCGGACTTTGGATATTGCATTTTCAGTGAATTTCCACTAGGAGCAGTCTTGAGTGCAAAATAATCTGCTGGTATATTGCTGATGTCTGTTTACGATCGTAGCTCCGTGTGTTTGCGTCGTCGTCATCGTCGGCGGCGTCGGCGGCAGCGTCTCGGGCCGCCCGTAACAATTAATCGAGCGATAAAGCGAGATTTATTTCTTGCGCGCCGCGATATATACAGTGTTGAAACTGAGGCTATACACACTTTTAACGAGGCTTGATGATTGACGAACAAACGCTGATATGATTTATGTCACTTGAGATGGATGATTTTTTTTTTACGATTATTGCTTTTTGCCTTGGAAACATTGTATTGTTGCTTAGATTCTACTCGATTTGACGTAGTAACTTTTATAAACAAGTGTATTTGATGAAAGGAGAATATAGTCGCCCTCAGATTTCGCACTAAAAATAATCCTTGCACACGAACGCATTTGATTTTAATATTTATTGCAATTATACTATTAGATATTTTACAAAAGTAATATTTGCAAGGGAACCTGCAATTTCATTATTCACGTCTGAATAAGAATGAATCGCTGATTCGTACAGTCTGGGTATATTCAATAAGACGCAATTTTCAGGTCGCAGACATTAACACAATGCGAAATTCAATCTCGGGGCCTCTGCTTTCCATGCACGAGTCTCGCGGGCGATAAAATATCTTACACACTCTCACACGCGCGCCATCCCCAAATCGTATTCGAGTCGCGCAAAGAGTGACCCAGTTGTGAAGCTATGCTGCTTATACGTCGTTGCGCCTGGTGTGCGATGTGTATACCTCTTTTAGCTTCCGGCTTGGGTGACGTCTCCCGACTTATGGGTAACACGAGTCAGCTCGTATAAGCCCACTTGCTTTCAATCTCGTTGGCGGGCAAAGAGACGTAGAGCGAAGCCGACTCTCTCGAATAATATTGTTTTGCGACTTCCGTGATTCCTTTCCGTTTTTTTTTTCCTTTTTCCTTTTCTCGACGATGCCGCGACGAGTCATCCGAAAGGCGCGCAATTTTATAGATTATAGCGGTGTGATATTACACGTTTTGGAGACGATGAGCTGGTCACACTGCGGGGCAAGATAGTCACGTGTGGTTTTGGAAACTTGCATGGCTCGGGTTACTTGGCCGAGTGTGTTACGTGATCTATCGCACGAATGTTGTGAAACAAAGAATTCCGTATCGAATACATAAGTGGAGGAAAACACGTGCGGCGATATTATTTAAAAACTACGAGAGGTAAAGTGTGAGAAATAATATCTATCATTAAATAGAGCATGTGAATTTTTCATAAAGTCAAAAATGACTTTTGATAACTTTTTATATAATACTTATGCTCGAGCTATTCTATTGACCCCATATAGTTTTATAATTACCGATCAACGGTCGCATTAAACGTACATTACTGAATTTTCAAATTGTTACAACTGGAACAATTGGCAATTTTTCCTGCATTATAATCATTTCGTATCCAAGACGCATCATCAGCGCGGAAATAACGTACAATATCAAATGGCGACGAAAGTCGAATAGGCTGCATGCAGACTCGATAGTATATTAAGCTAGGTCACGGTATACGATTACACGAGCAGACAAAACTTGCCTCTACACATACACGCTCGTACGAAAATCGGCGTCGCGACAATCACGAGATATTACATATAGCTGCACTGCACACTGTTCCAGACGCTATAATACAATACCTACTCGGAATTCGCTGATTACCGCACGGGTACGCGCACGTGATCCCTCTGTTTTCATCGTAAATCGTGTCACGTCTCCCGGAATTTATGAATGAAACTCACGTGTCGCTTGCAACGCGCGCACAATGGCTGCGGCCGCGTCGGAGGGGTAAAAGACACTTTTTGAGAGAAAAAGTACGTGCCACTTGAGTTGTAGAGCGTGTTATGAGCTCTCGATCGCGAGCGCGAGAATCGGCGTCTTGATTCGTCCCGTCGACGTTTTGTATGCTCATCGACGGAATCCACGTTAATATTTATCATGCGTAATAAGCTTTTGCCGTCTGGCATACCTGAGCCGTGTAATGCTTCGATTCCAGTGTTTTTAGGTGCTATACCGTCCAAGCGGGAATGAAATTTTCAAATGAAATAGCTTTGGAACCCATTTTGTCACAAACTGTTAATTAACCATAATATTGAAAATAAAGCGTAATTTTAACAATCTTTTATCTATAACGTTAGGAGAATATATATAAAAATGCTTAAATAATCTTTAAATAAAATTGCATATCGAATAAGATTATCTATGTAGACACCTGACAACGAGTTTGAGGATAGCCAGCAGAAAAATTCTATTAATTATTCAATATCATGCAAAATAGCTGCATGACAGTAGAGCGGCATTTTTCGCCTCTCCCATTTTCCTCTTCATTGTCATGCTCCTGCACGTACAAAGGAACGGCCTTCCGCGTACGCACGGCACCAACACGCATATATATATATATATATATATACATACACAGAGTGTGCGCACGCAGCGTAATTCGCGTCGGGAGCTCTCCGCTGTACCCTATCCGCCGGAAGTGTCGTGACGACACGTCTCTCATTGTCGCGCGTATAATGTATATACGTGTATGTGTGTATGCGCGTAGCTATATACACCGGTGGCGGCGCTTTTCGTGAGAACTGTGACGCCGCGATGCGGAAAAAAGGGTCATGCGAACGTGTCATGGGCAGTCGCGGCGTTCGTTCGCATGCGCAATCTCATTATGGAACTTCGTGGGACGCTGACCTTACCGATTGCAACCTGCTGCTGGCGTATGGCTTAGGATGCGAGCTGTAATGGCCCCCGTTGTCATATCTTGATTTGATGCCTGTCTCGCGTGTTTCGCCAACGCGTATGTATTGTTGAAAATCAAATGTCCAGTCCGATTAGATTGAATTTTTCCATATCCACAAGATTTTATTTCATTGCATTCGAAAATTGTAAAAATAAAAAATTATGCGATTTTGATTATGTGTAACAGCCAGTATCTGCATGAATGTACGACCTGTTTTAATACAAGGCCATTTTTTTCCAAGCAAATAAAATAGCAAGGCTTAACGAGACAGGTTAATGGCAAGTTTTTCATAACAACCAGCAGCCGGAAAGCAAAGTACAATATCCTATACCGAGCAGCCGTGTCAGTAGCTCGAAATAAGACTCATCGTTCTGGAAAAAAAAGGAAGCCGAGCGATAAAATCAACGTCCTTTTTTCGCGATCATTATCGAATTAAGGTTACAAACGTCGATCGCCAGCCTTGATATACACTGCATCCACAGCGAAGATCGAACGCAGAATAAATATACGCGACCGCGTCGCTGTTCCCACTTTTTTACCCACCACTGCACGTATAATGCGTCTTTAAATACTTCATGTATACAGAGAAGTCGAGCAAACCTATATATATATAAAGAAACGATCTCGTTCATTTCCCACAGGTCGGGTAATTAGGTCCATTCACAGGCTATACCGCGCTATAGCCAAGAATCCCTATTTTGATTTAAACGAGGCGCACCATAACGAAGGGATCGAGCCTCGCTCCAGCGTGGAATGCGCGCGCGCGAGAGCCGTTGGGAAATAAAACGTATATATATATATGTATAACAGCTCGCGCGAGCCGAGCGGCATGCCGCACGCTCGCGAGGAGAGGAACGGAGCGCACGCCACTTGCTCCCACCATCGGCCGCCGGGCCTCAGCCGGGCGCGCGACTGCCTCGCGCTGCTGCCGCTGCTGCCTCCTTAGGCTTGTGGCGTCCACGAGTGACCGAGGGGCCTTCGAGTCTGCCTTTGTGAGAATGAAAATGTACGTTGGCTCTGTCTTTTTGGTGCTTCTTCTTGAAAATTATTTAAATTTTGGGAGGATTTGCGATAAGATTTGGGATTCGAATGTAGTTAATAAAGTTAACTAAATGAAATTTGATTTACTGTTATATCTAATATTTATGTTAACGTTAATTGCGCAACAACAATACAATTTTTTTTCGATATATCAGTGCATAAAACACCAACGAGATAGATGGTTGACGGGGGATAAAACAGGTGCAAAAATATTAGCCACGAATTTTCCTGAGAGCTACAAAATGTTGGGAAGCGCATTATTGAGAAAATTGCAGTATAGAGCAAAATCTAGGCAGGAGATCTCCGAGACGAGTTGTGCGATCCGGTCTCGCTGCACTGGCATAGGTGTATAGTTATCGCGCGACGGTCCTCGCTCATAACGAGGCGGTACATTTCTCACTGCAAACGAGACACGTTATATATGATGAAAAGAGCAAGAAGAGTAAAGAGAACGAGAGAGAGAGAGAGAGAAAAAGACGGTGTATGCACGGGGAGCTCACGTGAATGAACGCGTAACGTGTCCATTTACCTCGTGTGACATACGTCTAGCGAAATGTCCCACGTGTATAAACGTGTGGCTACAGTCTCGGGACACTTTTCGCAATGCGCCAAGATACGCCTGCGCTCCTCCTGATTTTTCCTTTTCTTTCGCTCTTTTGTCTATCGCGAGCCTTGCAATTTTACGATTTTAACAAGATTTCGCTTAAAAAGTACAGGTTTCGTTGACTATGTAAGTAAATTATTTTTTATGATTTAAATAGATTGTATTGGCAAAATGTTACGATTGCGGGAGCAATAATGATTATAAAATAATTTTTGGTCAAAGAAATAAAATAAAATATTGACTCATTCATTGAAACTTGTTTGGTTCAAGTATTAGCATTGGAGATATTGCTCTCAATAGACACGGTTTTAGCCCAAACCCATCACTTCCGCAGAAATCCATCATTCGAACTTGAAACTACATTCGTGCGTACTCGAACGCGAGCCCATTCATAATCAGCCCCGAAATCCGTTGAACGAGCGCAACGTAAACAGAGCTAAAGCCAAGCTCTCGTATACATATAACAGTCCCACACGAGGGGTCTGCCAAGCGGCACAGAGTCGCATCGCTGCGTAATGACTGGGAGTTTCCTGCAGCTCGCGAACAACACATCCACGAGGCTCTCCCCGGTGCAGGATATCCGACATTTAATCTGATTTCTGGATTATATGCCTGCGATAACAAAGCGACCTTCGCTCTCTCTTTCTCTCTCTCTCTCTCTCTCTCTCTCTTCTCATTTACTTCCCACTTGCTTCCACCCTCCAAGCGGTTTACGCGCATTCGCTCATCCGTTTTTCTCCTCCCTTCCTTGTTGTTGACGACTACATTTCCTTCCACTTGTCTTCCTTCCCATTTTATACTCTTGCGAACCCTCGAAAATCTCGTGTCGCGTGCGTTACTCGAAGGGTGAGTATGTCCTTATACCGAAGCTTCCGTCTTCCTTGAGCGCGTCAACGCTTATTTAACAGTCTTTTTTATTGTAATTTTGCAACCCTTTTTAACGCAGTATATACTTACGTTGATAATGTCCAACTGAAGATTTTAACGTAAACTCTACTTTTTTACTGTATTTTATTTCAACGATCTTTCCCACTCTGTAACTAAATTATTATTAAATGATTATAATTTTTTTCTATTCTTTGAAAGGTATTTGCGATTTATGATATTTTCAATTTATAAATTGTTATTGTTCAGATGCTACACAGTAACCTTCTCGGAATAAATTGATGCTACGCTATCATTCAGAGTCGATAAAGTAACTTATACCACTATAATAAAACTAACAATTTACAGCCCGAACGCTGTCACTCTTGAAAAATTTACCGAGTAATTATCTTTTTTTAGCTCTGGAAAAGCATAACTGTATAGACACAAATCAATTATACCTCATCGCAGTATGTCGTACAATTATTCCGCGAACGAGGCGCACGAGCTAGAAGATTTCACCGTAACTATAAATTCCTTTAACAAACGATTAATTTGACTTTCAATAATGCCCGCAGCTCTCTCTCGCTCCGCAGTCGCTCGTAATAAGCTATAATTTAGTATAAATCTTATTAATTAATCGGCGGTTTATTATGTAAAACGCGCCTCGTCAAGCGAGATTCACGACGACAGAATATTAAGGGAATAAGTTTATTTCGCGAAATTATTATCCTCTCTCTCTCTCGCATTTTTTTCTCATTTTCATTCGCTTTACCACCTTATTTACGATAAGAAGTCGGCCGTTTTTCAGTGTCGGCGTATATATAATGACGCCACGCGAGCGGAGCGTATATATACGTACGTCGACGGCCATCGAAAACTATAATGAATAATTAATGAGCCAGCACCGAGCGCACGTGTCAATTTTGCGAAAATTACCAATCATTATAGCCCTGCAGTCCTTATCTCAAGCTTGTATACATATATACCAAACTGGACGCTTTTATACATACAAGGCTTTTCAGTTTTATACGCGAGAGGTATTTGAGCGGCGGGAATTATTACACGAGTGCTTCTCGTCAACTTGTGAGATCACGCCCATCCTTACTTAGGGACGTTGGCGCGACGTGGAAAGTACCGGGTGTATAAGGGAGATCTAACGTTTCACTTGGCTATACGGGGATGCTTTGATGCCTCGTGCAAAGTTTTGCCTCTTAACTATCCTCGAGATTGCGGACGTGGTTCTAGGAAGCAATCGAAAAACGCTTGTGTTCTCGAGACGATTCCCTCAAAATTATTGGGTTCAGGTTAGCGATGTAATTCTACTTTCAATTTGAGAATATTTTTTTTGCGGAAGTAAGATTCGATGTGATTTGTTTTTTTTTATCGATACTTTTCTTAAATAATTTTCAGAAATTAGACATCTGAAATTGCGCTACTTTTTTCAAAAAACTTAAAATCTATATTTCTGATTTCAAAAAGTCAATATTCATTCTTAAAATTAGGTACCTATACTAATTTCTTTTTTAAAATATTATTAATCAATTTTAAAATTAATTATTACGATTGATTTTCTAATAGTACTATAAAATATAAAAAAATATATATAATTCATAACAATATTTCTTATCTACTGATGATCCTAACATATTTTATTTTTAAAAAAAGTCGGTCGTATTCCATGGAAAAAAATTTCACGAAAGACAAGGAGATGCTTTCGGCTAATGGGACTTGCTCTAGCGTGAAAGTCGACAGAATTTTCGGAGGGCAGTCGAGTAAGGTATAGAGGTTCTCTGGACCCGCCGCAGTAATAATGTCAGCCGATGTCTCGCTCGCTTGGGGCGTTATAATCCCGGACAATTTGAGATTGGCCACAGCTACGAGGTGGTCACTCATTTGGATCAAATCGCCGTGAAGGATCTCGCAACTTTTAGAAGTACCAGCATCAGCAGCCGCAGCAGCAGCAGCACAGACCGGTAGCCCGTTTGGTTTTTTGCAAAAACTTGATACCGAGCATTCAGCAACACCTTGCTGCAGATTAAGGGGAGTTTTGAAACGCGGGCCGTTTCGTCATACGAGAAAGCCGGATATTATAAATTCAATGGGGCTCATGATCAAGCGGCGGTACGTAAGGGATTCGTCAACAAAAAGCTAATGTGAAAATAGTAGCCTTGGGGTTTCATTTTTTAAAATTCGAAACTGTAGCAAAAAGCTGTTATTACTCTGGCGTTATGTTTCAATTAATGTGGAGTTATTTATGCTTTCGTTTTTAATGAAAATGTTCATGTATACCGAATAATAATAGAGGCTTCAAATGACTTATTTTCGTTTATGGCCAAATTTATAAATTAACTACAGATTGGTTATAAAACAAAATAATCAACATATTAGGTAATTAATTATGCTCTTACTTCGAAAAGATAAATACTGCTCACATTATGCAAGAACTTACACATTTGGTATATATTATATTTTTAAAAATAATATAATTTATACTTTTTACGGGTCTGTTGAATGCGAATACCTATAAACTACGAACTATTTCTGGCCAACCTTAACTAATTGTAAGGCCCTTAAATGGCTCACTTTTAAGGCATCTAGTATGGTGCGTGACGAGGCGAATGCATTTTTCAATTTTAAATAATCTTTTAAATTTCCTCTCTTTGATGTTTTTGTTTGTTCATACAGAGGGGAATCTCATCCGCGTATATAGAAATGTTTCTATAGAAATATCATTAAAAATAAATTCTAAGGAAATCATGGCTAATATACTTGAAGATTAATAGAAAAAAACTCGTTAATGGCGATAAGCCATGCTTCTGCCTACCACGATTTAAATTTGGTAAATTGAACAAATTTATGGCAAAATTGTGGCTTATTTTTTTCAAGGTTGAATAATTTCAAATCAATTATTTAACGTACTTTTAAAAAAATATATTTTATGTGGTTATACATAGAGAGTAGTAAAAGAAATTTTATATTGGTTTTACTACTTTCGAAAAGAATGTAATAGAAAAGTAAACATTTACTTTTTTATATTATTTAACGCTGCTCTATTTATGCTCCCACTTGGTGCTAATCAGCGATGGAGCTCTGCGGTGTCTTTTTAAACAATTACGTGAAATATTTTACAGAGGTGCTTGTATAATCAATCAGCCGAGGCTTACGCATTCTCGGACCCTCCGGAATACAAGCCCGTCATTCTGAAGACCGAGTTACCGTAGGCTTTTATAAAACGTCTGCTTACCGTGTGTCTACTGTACCTTATTTTATTAAACGTTTAAGTAGTATAGTCAGTTTAAGAGTAAAAAATTTTACGAAATTATTTAAAGTAAAATTATCCTTTATATATAAACATGAAAAACTAGAAGAATATTAGTTTCATTTGTGAACGCTGAGTTTCTCCAAAACATCTAACGAATCTGATATATTGTTCGACTAAATGTGATAATATTTTATCACGTAAAAAAATAATCAAGTTTAGTAATGTATAAGTGCAGGAGCACAACAACCTAAGTAGCATCGTTCGTGCATATGTCATGATACCAAATTATTTAGTTACAGTTGAATAGTTTTATAATATTAATTATATATAGAATTTCGGCAAGGTCGTACAATTCAATAAGTATTGAGAATGAAACTATAACCTTCAAGATAATTTATAACATCTACGAATAAAACGAACATAAAATAAATTAAAGTAATTTAGTGCGAAATTCAACAACACAAAAGCTTAAAATGATTATTATGGTGCCTTTAACATTTTTATCGATTGTATTTGCTGGCGCAATAAATTTTGAACTTAACTATAAACACAATTGGCTGTACATTTTAAAACAGCAATTGTTACGCAGTAATGTTAATATATACCAAATAAAGTTTTTGCTCGAAAAAGACATAGAAATCGTACATCAGAAAGAAATTTTTAAAGAATTAATTCAAAGTGTACCAGCCTCCACAATACAATTAGATAAATCATACTATAGTAATACAAATTTACAATGCTGGGATAATATATCTGAAAAATTGTATATTATTCTTTATCACAAGTGCGTTAATATGTTAAACTATGTCCGTTACATTGTAGACTCGATATCACAATTTCCTTCTAATAACCCAAGACCAAAATGCTTGCTCATTTTTTTTGACTCCAACGAAAAGTGTGTTTTTCTTTTGAAAAAAATACTTCGGTATGGTTGGTCAAAAAATTTTCTAGATTTTTCAATTCTGCAAATTAAAAAGAATGAAGAAATCACTATTTTACACTACTTTAATCCATTTTTTCAAGAATACAGTGAATTGAAATTATCATCATACATTGAGATTTTTCCAAGCAAGCTACAAAATATTAATGGATATCCGTTCAATCTACTAGTCTTTCATTTTCCACCAATGATGAAACTTGGAGAAAATCCAAGTGGTATAAGAGTCGATTATTCATTCAATCCTATAATATTATATTCAGCAGAAATATTAAACTTTTCTGTAACGTACATTGCAGGATTAAATGGTAAGGCTATAAGTTATGCCAATTTACTAAATATCTCAATTGAACATTTTCTAGAAAATTCTATTAATGCTCTCGCAATACCATTGGCAAGACAACTTCCTAATACAGCATATATACCTTCTGAATATGGTTTACACTCTTTCTTAGCTGTCGTACCCATTCTTCCTATCTTAAAATTAAAAGCTGGTTTTTATATGTTTCTAGCCATATTTTGCTTAACTTCGATCATTATATGTATTACTTATGCACTTCAGTTATTAAAAATCATAAGTCAATCAATAAAATTTTTAGATATAATTCAAATAATTTTTGGCGTATCTACTTCTGTGAAGCTAAAAAAGTTTAGCGACAAAATATTTTTATTTAGCATTGCGGCTGTGTCTTTAATGTTTACAGCAAACCTTTTTTCCGAGGTTGTAAATAATGCAGTATTCTACGATGAGATCAAGTTTGATTCTTTTAAAGAACTCGACGAATCGAATTTACAACCGTACATCAACAAAGCTATATTCAAGATAGTTTTCGACAATGCTTTTGATGACAATCTCCTTAATATAAAACGTAAAGCTATCCAAGTAGATAATGACGCAACCCAGTGTATACAAAAGTTAAGGGCGGAGAAAAATTGCATGTGCTTAACACAAGCTGTATATGCTATAGTTACAACGGACAAAGAAGAATATTTAGCAGATATGAAAATAGCAAAACCTGCGTTTTCATTTCAACAAGTAATGCAGCTGTTTGAAAAAGGGTCACCTTACAAAGATAAATTCCTTGAAATTTATCGAAGGATATATGAATCTGGACTTTTTCTACGTTCGGATGAGTTGCGAAAGTTTTATGCTCTTCCGCAGGTTAAAAAGCGCGATCTAGTCATGCCGAGTAAGTTAATATTGAATCTGGTTATACTACTTGTTACTGGGTATACTTTGTCCATCATTATTTTTTCAACTGAATTATTACATAAGTGTTTAAAAAATTATTGAAATAAATTTTAAGTAGTCTCTACATTAATTTATGTATGCTTGTAAATAAAATCAAATGCTAATCTAAAGTGAAATAAAATTATAGAAAAATATAAGTAGCTATATAAATTATTTATTAGCCACTAATAAAATACATTATAGATAAATTTATTTTTTGTTTCAAAAAAGAAATTAAAAGTATACATAATATAAGCTTTCATTTGACACAGTCTGTGTACTGTTGGAGGCAGGGGCTGTCCTAAACTTTTTCCGCATAGTAATTAACCAGTTATACCAATATACAATTAGTTATTTAAAAAAAAACCTACAACATACGCATACACTTTCAAAGGGTAAATTTTTTAAGCTCAAAAATATCAATCATATATTTGTTAAAATATCTTACCATTATTATTAATAATTTTATCACAATTCCTACAAGTAAAATAATCAAAATCTTACCTCATAGGCATGAATGGATGTTTCTGACATTACGGCTTCAACTCTCATGCGCCGAAATAGCTCAGTTGGGAGAGCGTTAGACTGAAGATCTAAATGTCCCCGGTTCAATCCCGGGTTTCGGCATGTGTATTTTTTTTTCCTGAAAATCATGAAAAATAATTTTTTTATTTATTATCTCGTATGAACAACTTTTTTAATTTAAAAAATATTTTTTTATAATAAAAAATAAATATGTAATAGGGTACAACGTATTTTTAGTCTCAAACATTTATTATTTTTTGCACAAATTGAATTATACTTAATTATAAAATATATAGTGCACAGTTAAAGACGAATTCGTAATATGTATTTTTTTCGTTTGTTAAACATTTGTGTAATGATTGGTTACATATAGATATTCTAATATTTGAAAGGGCTCTCCCCAAGGTCGGGGTTCGAACATATAATACTTATTATTTTACTTTAAAAAATAAAATATTTCAATATTTTTAAATGTGCAAATAAGTACATTTAACAATAAATAATCGAATTTTTATAATATATATATATACACGTATTCACGATTGAAATATTTTTATTTTGTGTCAAATATAAAAAAATACATATTTTGTCTAGCGTTTGTAGAAGAAAATAAAATTAAAAAAAGTCATGAATTATAAAATCTATGAACCCCATCTAAATACATTAATTGATTATGCAAGCCAAAAATTAGACACGAATCACGCTAATGGTATACAATTAGCTCCAATCTCAAGCATCATGCGCTATACTCAGTCCTCGTCCTAAAGATCTTAATCAAGTCAAAACGTAAAATCCACGTACTTATACCCAACGATAAAAGTTAGACCCCCAAAAATTTCAAGATGTGACAAATATTAGTTAGCAAAGAAAAGGCGCGCTGATTGTCGGGCGCGAGCGTTCGCCCTAAGAAAAGTCAACCGAGGAAAGGGGGGATTATCCTGACAAATGATGCGAGGTGACGGACACTGCAGCGAGGCAACCTCGGCCGGGGTAATTATCCGCTTCCAAAAATACGGTCCTCTACGGAAGACAAGAGAAAAACTCGCAGCCAGCAGCACACGTGTGTGCGTGAGAGAGTCGGAGCCCGGAAAGCCTGAAAAATTAAGCGACCCTAGTGTCATCCCTGGGCACACAGGGTACGATATATCCTGCTTGCAGTCCTGAAAAATGAAGGAGCAGCAAAGGCGACAGACGAGACGTGGGCTGGGATGCTTAGAGACCAGAAACCACGAGATTTAATTGATGATTGGACAACACTCCGGCTAGAATAGTACTAGGTATGTGTGAGAAATGGTGCTGCCCTTTTACTTATCTAGAACTGATCTTCGGGGTATTAATAGTTGGAGTATTTTTCATCGCTCTATTTTCATGATCTTCAGTTGCATAAAGGCGTTTCGTTTTTTCTCGAATTTGTTCATTTTCACAGTCCGTTTCTAAGACTGATTAATTGAGCTCGCATGTACCAACTCTTATTTCACATATAATTATCCAGATAAAAAATGACCTTCGTCCACAATTTGCTCCGTCCTACAACTAAACCCAAACAAAAATTCACCTCCCCTCTGGACCGACAAAAGAAAATAACTTCTGGGCAAATTGAGTTATTTAGCCATTATTCCATTCGCATTTACGAGTGCAGCTCGCTTCATTAAATCCATCGCACACACGACAGGTGACTCGGGGCGCAATTTGGCGGAAACTATGTTTTGCGGTATATGTAGCATTATATACAAAGAGAGTGTGGAGTAGACAACAAGTTTTTGGGACAAAAGCGTGATTTGCAGTCGTTCTTGAAACGAAGTGGGACCACCTTTGAGACTCTTTTGGCGGGCGCCATCGAGTATAATCTCCTGGGCAATTTGGGAGAGAGAACAGCGGCGCGAGGCGCATTGCCAACGTTCCGGACCGAATTAAGAAATTTTTGCGTGATCCGGAGATCCGCGCGCACGCGCAACACGTGGGCAAATCAACGCGGCTTGATGCGCTCTCTGCACGAATCGAATGCGAAAAAAATTTTCAAGTGTGATAAAAATAGACCCCTATAAGTATATTTTCTAAAAAAGATGAACGATTATTTCATTATTGCAACTTTGTCGCGAAGATGCAGTTGCTATAACAGAAATTTTCTCGAAATAAATATCTATGATTATTAATAGACGTGTAAACCATTGTCAATTAAATTATCAAAATAACCCCCCGCAGCTTATGAGAAAACAAAGCTGAAATCACCGTCGAAATGCCACCGGTAAAATCGAATAACTCGTAATGGAGACAGGAAACTCGCGACTTCCACGATAGTGAGTGCCATAAACAATAGCAAAGTCGACGCCTCGTTCTTATTAGATAATTCGCGCGGGGGGTATAAGCGATAGTATAACGCAGGCAATCCCACAGCAGCTCAACGTCGGCGACAATTCCGGGTCTTAGTCGGCCGTGTGCGCTGCTGCACCGAACTCATACGCTCGGAAATGCTAATCGAGAGAGCTGTGGTTGAATGCGTTCTCGTAGGTCCCTAAGCCCGGGGAAAATGTCGCGTCGTAAACGTGCTTTTTACGAGCGAGCGATTAGGTTATCTTGCTGCCATGCTGCGCGCGCGCGCACACACACACTCAAACCGAGTATATACAGCTATACCCGCGACGATAATGGCGCAAAACGCCGAGTCGAACTTTATCTAAACACAGGCTAAAAGAGCGTGTGTGCGTACGTATATATACAGAAAGAGAGACAGACAGAGCACAAGTGAGAGAGAGAGAATGGAAAGAGCTGCGAGGGCGCCATAAACTGAGCCAATTACGCTCTCTTTCTCTCTCTCTCTCTCTCTCTCTCTCTCGTATGTGTCTCCCTTTCTTTTTCATCCGTACGCTCTCCTTCTCTCTCGAGCTTGTATTCCCTTTATCTTTCCCGGCCTCTCTTGTATGCACACGGGAATACGCTTGACCCGATGTTTTACGAAACATTCTTTTTATGGCATTATCAGTCCTGTGTATAAAGCTACGCTCAGTGTGAGTTGTGCCAGTGCATAACTTGGAGCCGCTCGCGCTCACTACACGTACCTTTTAATGATCGCGATAATGCAGTTTATTCGATTTCATCAAATAAGAGCCTCTTTAGATCGCTACTCGAGCGGCAGTAATTTAATTTATACGCTTTTAACGTTTTCAACGAAGTCCTACCTCGCTCCTTTAGACCGCTACAAAGTAAAGCTCGAGGTATAAAGCTCCTATAACTTAACTTGCACCGGTGCTACTTCTACAAATTTATACTCGGTCCAATTTTAATCTCGTTTTATATTGTTATTAACTCGAGATAATCCTCCAGGCTATACCTCGAGAACTCCCCGGGGGAAAAACACGCGAGTAAACTCATTAAAATTCACCAGCGCAAATATTAGCCACCGCAGCGAGTAACGAAAATCTCTCTCGAGCATGCGGGAAAAAAGAAGCACTTTTTAATCGGTATACAAAAAAAGAAGGCAGTAATATTCGATAAGCCCGGTCGAATCAAAGCTTCGAGATCGGCAGCAGCTGCAACCTGATAGTCACGCGATCGAAGACGATGTGCCGAAGCCAAGGGAGCGGCTGCAGTGGGGATGGGAAAGCGCATATTATACAGCGATTGCGATTGCGAGGCCTTTGAACGTCGGCGGCGGGCAGGCATCGCGATACCTCGGTGCACATAATGCGTATATGTATATATATGTTTTTTAATAGCGATATGTCGGTGCACACTTATGCTGCTATAGGGATGAGAGAGTGAGTCGGGAGATGGATAGCGAGCATTTGTTGAAAGAGCCGCGGTGGCACGCTGAACATTTCTTATTCAACCTGATGCTATGTATACCTCGTTCACATTGCAGATAATTAAAGTTAGAAGAGCGTAATGAATTCTTTTACAAAGAGAAAAAAATTTATTTTTGTCCAAATTAAATGTTCCGCGGATTCGCAAGTTACCTTTAACGATTCGTAAATCAAAGTAAAATTACACTATAATTGTACATAGTATATAGTTTTGGAAATGTAATTAAAATTTCGAAACGTCTGTTCGTATACTCCGCATAACATATACGCACAAAACAAACAAAGCCACACACGAATCCAATCTAAACACCAACAAAAACTACCGCACATAATCGCAGCTAGCACAAAAAACGTATACAGCTTGCATGTTCAGGCATCTCAGCTCCCCATATATATTCCAATCTCGTACCACATCGCGAACAAGTGCACGGAAAGACTGTCTGAGAGAGAGAGAGAGAGAGAGGAAAAAAGAGGGGCAAAGAAGACAATGGGGATAAAAAAAAGTGGAGCGCCCGATATGTGTAACGCATCCGGGATCAGTGCCACGTGCGCGCACAACGGCGGCTTCCACCATAATACATCCTTCTCTTTCTCTTGGCTTGCTCCCGCGGGACCAGTCGCGGATAGCTATACATTATAGCATACATACTGCACGAGTAGGAGTGTGTGGGTATGACTCTCCGAGGAGGTATACCTATAAGCCGCAGAGATGGTATAAAGCGCCCCGCGGCTGCACCAGCTCGCCGTCGCGCCTCTGGCCTGCTGCAGAGTCAATGAAAAAGAGCGAGAGAGAGAGAGAGTGAGAGAGAGTGAGAGAGAGCGGGGAGGGGAGGGGGGAATGAGGGTATACGCGAGAGCGGCAAGTTCACGGCGGTGGCGGCGGCGGCGGCGGCGGCTTTAATTCAGTGTCGGTGCTTATATACCGCCGCAGATGTACGTGAGCGCATGAATCTAATGAATGCACGGAGTCGATCTTTCCAGGGATGTGATGATCGCACAAGTAGTACGTAGGTACTATTGGCTTCGCAGTTTCTTAGATTCACTTTTTTGCATTTAAATTTGAATAACTTAACTTCATTAGTCAGTGCAGGAATACAAGGGAAAGCAGCGAGTGAATTAATGATTACCAAAAAACAAATATTTCGTTTGAAAAACATTTCTGACCAATTAATGGATTTTATTGTTCCTTACAAAGTTAAACCTAAAAATAGTGAGAAAATATTATATGAATTGAGTGGAACGAGTTTTTTTTTACTATTTTTTATTAAACATACGAAATCAAACAACTCGCTATCAAAATCAAATAATATCCTTACAATATTAAATAAAGAACTTGTATATATGTATAGGTAAAACGAACGCTCTCACAAAGATACAAAACATTTTGTCATTCAAAAACAAAGCACATACAGAAATGAACGCTCTCACTCATAATATCCAAAAAGATCGAGAAGGGAAGAAAAAGAAATAATCATGCTGCAGAACTTGAAAAACCCCATCCGCGCGTGTCTCGTCTTTTAAGCTTCTCACAATACCCACACACACACACACACACATCAGCTCGACTAAAGAAAGAAAGACAGAGAGAGCGAGAGAGCGAAGCGGTCGCACAACGCAAATCGCGCGACGTCACGTAAAACAAACACAACAGTTCGGAGCGCGAAGGGGGAGAGAAGAAGGACTGATCAAACAGTACAGTGAGCGAGCGTATACAGCTGGCACCTGTTACAACGAGAGACGCTGGACCACACCTTATTAGGCGCGCGCGAGACTCTCCGGAGTTTTTCTCTCTCTCTCTCTCATGTTTGCTCTCCGAGGGGTGCGGTGATGTCCACACACACACACACGAGAATCTCTTTTCGATGCCTCTGTGTTTCAACCGACACTTGATGGAGCGGGTATTTCGACTTTTTCTCAACTCCTTCGTTTGACCGATTCCAGTAACGAGGGACGAAAGAATCGTGGATTTAGGATTGTGTACTTTCAAAAAATAAAAAAGAGCCTCATCTCGGCGATTCGTCCAACGAACAAGAAATTTATGCTCATTTTTAAATAAAATTTATTATAGAAAATAATCGCACGATGTTTAAAATAACTATATATTGAGAAAGATGATATTGCAATTGTCAGATATAACAAGTTTACAGGCCAATAAATCGTTATTACCAGCTATGCAAGAGATAAAGCTTTTCGAACGATCGCTCCTAAACGCTGTACAAGCAGGTATACATTTCCGAGAGTCTATATGAAAAGGCTATCGCGAGAAAGAAAATGCGATTTATACAGCACGTGTTATTTATCTCGTCCCACGCGGCTGTTTGCCAAAAAAGGCGCCCTTTTTTCGTATAACCAAGCGACTGGCGCCTTATTTCGCGCCGCTGCACCGAAGCAAGGAAAACTCCCGCGGCAATAAACTGGATTTTCGTCGCTGTACGCGCGTATAACTTTTGGGGTGCAAAGGAACGATAAATTCCTTGCCGCCCGAGGGCAAATGATGCTCCTTTCTGGCTGCTGCTATCCGCAAGAGACGGCGAGGATCCACAAATATTTTCGCAACGATTTCTCGCACGCAGGGCTGGCTCTTTCTCTCTCTCTCCCTCTCTCTCTCTTTCTCTCAAAGTGCGCCGCTCCAGCGGTAAGATAACGCGCAAGAGAGGAACGAGCTGCTGCAGCTGGCTTGGTATTTCAGGAGCGATCACGACCGGTGGACCATTGTTTAAGGGAGCATAACGCCGTGGGTATGAAAAAGAAAGGAGGCGCGAGCTCTTCAAGTTTCGTGATAGTCTTTGCCTTTATACGAGCGAGAGCGTCTCGCTGCTTTTGGATTTACGAGCCCCTCACGTGCTTTCGGCAACTTTCTATGTAGATGGAGATTTTCTCTCTCCGTTGGGTGGCTGTTAAACTTTTTCAAGATGCCTCGATAGTGTTTGATTTGCTGTAGATGCGCAGTGTGGGAAATAATTTCAAATTAGTTTTCAAGTGGATATATTCAAGTGATGGAGTTTCAATGATGCTTGCAAAGTTCTCGTAATTTTTCCAAGTTATTTAAAATCTATAGAGTTTATTTGAATCGGCTATAGGTAATCAGAAATAATTTTACAGCATTGGTAATTGTGTTTTCCTTAGTTTAAAAATTGTTGTAATATTTTACCATGCGTTACAAAATAAAAAAATTAGATGCAAAATAATAAAATCATTTTTTGATTTTTCTAGTAATTTTTTTTTAAATATAGCCAATTAGTTAACGTAAAAAAACATGATAATTTAAAATGACTCAAGTTTTAAATTCATATTATAATTTCAAGTATAAAATAAAGAAAATTTTATTTTAAACTGAACTTATCGATGCTTTGCGTGGATCTTATTCGATGTAAAACGGAAAATATTCATTCAATAACAGGCGGTGGCATAACAGACTATCTGTTCGCACAACTGCATCGTGAATATTCATGATGAGCAAACAATCGATACGTAAACTAATAGTTCATATGAATACTCGTCTACTTCTAATAAAGCTTAACGACGCTCGCCTCCGCAGACAGATACGTGCTCAGAATCCCAAATTTTAAAAAAGAAGGAAAGAAAGAAGAAGAGAGAGAGAGAGAGAGAGAGAGATAAAAAACGTAGGCAAAGAAAAGAAAAAACGGGCGCACTGTGTTTGACATAGCGAAGGCTTAGTAAAGTTGTCGGAAGGGGCCCGGGGTTCTAGCGTCGTTATCTCTCGCACAGTTCTCGAGCCCAAACGACCGTATCTAACCCACCTAAGAAAACATTTGAGAGAGACCTTTATACATCTCCACGCATACACATACACACAGACACACAGACACACAGACACGACTCACGCACACGGACCGTCGTATACAGGTAGATATGTGCATAAGATTCTACTCAGGACCCGTTTAGCTCCCCTCTTGGCCCATCTCTCTGTCTCTCTGGGAAAGTCAAACATTCAAATAGTCGGGGAGCGAGAGAAAGAGCGAGTGCTCCAAATGTTGACTCCCGGCACACATTTCGTACGGATCCTTTCCCGTCCACGGCCGGACAAACAACCTGTCGTGATAATAATGCCCGTGGAAAAAGACGACGCGATGGCGAGGAGCAACTCGAGACGGTCTTATGTGGATAATCTTAGCCTCGCGATCACACGAGCTTGGACGTGAATTTCTTGCGTGATATACTGCCACCAAAGTAAATATGCCGATATTTTTCTAAGCTTCCAATGTCCCCTTGGGCGTCGTTCGATTAACCTTCCTTGGGATTAGATTGTCAAGTCACTGGTGCAGTTGTCGTATCGCAAGGATAGCAAAATATTTACTCGCAAATATGATAATTTTTTTTACGTTTTAAAAAGATAGCCATCAGTGTTATTTATGTACTTTATTAAACTATAATTTTATGCGGCAAAATAAGTAGAATTTTAAATAATCCCGCTTATTAAATACATATTGAACATATTTCATTAGCTTTGGAATAACTTATATTTAAATTACGAATGTTCAAACTATTCATTATCTATTTGAATTAGATAACCAATCTTCTTTTATCATGTCACTACCTTTCTCCGCAATCATAATCGTGGGGGCATTTGTATTTCCTCTAGGCAGTTTTGGCATTATAGAAGCATCGATTACTCGTAAACTTTCAATGCCATGAACCCGTAGCCTTGAATCAACTACAGCACTTGTATCACTTTTAAGCCCCATTTTGCATGTTCCGACGGCATGGAGTCCTGATTCCGTATAGTTTTTAGCAATGCACTCAAAGTATGTTGGACTGTCCAATTTTAGATGCTTACAAGCACTCTTTGATTTCGTGTAACGTCTTATTTTAGATTTTTCAAATGCTCGAGTCGTTAAAAATTTTTGTGCGATTTTTGCACCTTCTATGACAGTTCTTACATCTTCAGAATTTGAAAAATAATTGGGTTGAATCAAAGGAGAACCCCAAGTCGGATCTTCTTTGTTTAATCTAATTGTTCCTCTACTTTTGGCACTTAGCAGCTTTAATTTTATGTCCATAGCATTATAGTATGACCTTGGATAAGGAATCGCAGAAAAATTATCCGGTATATTTTCAATGTCTTTGAGAATATTAGTTTGTGTCACAATCAATATATCCGGAACGCCAGGATTTTTCTCATAGGATGTTTGTATATATCCTGTCATATCTGACGGGGCCCCTAAAGAAGATAAGGGACCTTCATGTGTGCTCATCCAGTATGCAATATCATTTTGTACATCGCTTATATTTACTATAGTCGACGAATCGTTTTCGAATATCACAGTAAAAGGATTGATGTTAACATGATCTTGAAAATTGTCTCCAACTGGTAGCTCTTTAATAGTTTTGATGCCAAATTTAGCAAGCTCTGCAGTTTTACCAATTCCAGATAGCATAAGTAGTTTTGGAGAATTTATTGCTCCAGCAGAAATAATAATTTCTTTTTTGGCAAATGCAGTTTTAATAGTGCTTTTATTGTTAAAACTGGTATACTCAACACCAGTAGCCTTTTTCGTTATAGGGTCAATAATGATTTTAGTGACCGGAGAATTAGGTTTTATAACTAAGTTAGATCTTCTGCCTCGAATAGGTCTTAAAAATGCGCCATTAGTACTCTGACGTGCACCATTTATACTAGTAAATTGTGCGCGATTAAACCCAATTTGATCTTTCGAGTTATAATCTATCTGTTTGTATCCTAATTCTTTCCAAGCATCGATTAAGGTCTGAAGATTTTTATCAATATACGAAAATCTTTGTACTGTTAAATATCCACCTGTAGCGTGTCTTTTTGGATCATTTGTTACAATCTGTGAAAATATTACAAACATTTTCTGTCAGTTTCTTTTTAAAGAAAGAGATCTTAAGAATAATAATAGAGTATAATTACATCGTGGTCTCTGTTATCTTCTGATTTCTTGAAATAATGCAAAACTTCGTCATAACTCCAGCCAGAATTCCCGAGATTTACCCAGTTATCATAATCATATTTATTTCCTCGAGAATAGTACATAGCATTTGTTGTACTAGAGCCACCCATTACTTTTCCAGACGGATAAGAACACACACTATCTTTTGAGCTACGGCATGCATATGATTCAGGCTGTGTTTTATAATTCCAGTCAACGCTGCTTCCCGCGAGATATTTATTAAACGCTGGTACACTGGCTACCATCGGCTCTTCATCACCTGCTTCTAACAATAATACCTAAAACATCGTATACTCTTTACATTCGTGAGATATACTTCTCTAAAAAATAAGTTATGGATAATTATTGTGACTCATTTAAAGAACGATAGAAGACTCACTTTCCAATCTTTTATTTCACTTAGACGATTAGCTAGAACACATCCTGCACTTCCAGCTCCAACAACAATAAAATCATACTCTTTCGCTGGTTTAAAATCACTATCTTGTTTATTTGCTTGCGCATCACTAAAGTATTCATCGTTCGAGTGGCTAAAATGCTGTACCAAGAAGGCCATAAATGCCAATACCGCCGGCTGGCATGACGTGGGATCATTCGAGCAGCTAGCTGAAATATTAGCGGGCGTCCATGTCATTTTGAAACTGACTTTGAACAATTGCACGGTTGGAACCTATTCTATTTACTTCGCTAGATACAATCTCATTCCTATATTAGCTATATCTCCTAACCGATGTTAATAGTTGAAATTTTATGACGACAAATACCACTTGGATGTATTTTGAAATAATAAGATTATCGTACCAACTGATCTTACAAAGCACTGATTATTTCTAAGCCGTAATTGTTTCAGGTGTAATGCGGATACGGACAATAACAATAATAATTTGACCAAATTGATTTATTTAACAAGTACAACCCAGATTAATTTCAATTGATCTCTGCGCGCACGACCATCTCGTTTCAAAGAGCAGATCCTGAATGAGCCGCGCGGCATTCGCACTCTCGAATGCTTCTTCTTATTGGTCAAGACTCGAGAATTTCCGAGCATAGCCACGGAAATCCCCGATTAGCACAAACTCACACATACATAGTACATATTACATAATAACAAATTATATTAATTTATTTTATGTAGTCGCTATATTTTCTCTTCCAAATATTTCGATTGTTATCGCTCTGCATATACAATCTTCATTGGAATGCAGGGTCACGAAATTTGCGACCGCCTTGGCTTTGCCTCGTGTGATTTTAGAAACAAGAATCCTATCTTGTATGTCGGCGCGCATATTCGCTTTAAATGAACTTTAATTTAAAGGCTCGTCGCAACAATAATAATTCTTTATTTTATAAATTATAATATTAGATATCAGAATAAATTTTATAATAAATAAACAGCATAATAATTTTGCGCAGTATTGAGTCTCGGGAAAGGAAAATTGCAGATAGCATACAGCTATTATCGCAAAAAGTTCGATAAAATTATCGGTAAAAAAATCATGCTGCCGCTCTCTCACTTGTCGATCAAGATAGAATTATCAGCGCGGCGTTACATCCAAATCACCAATTTAATCTCTTATCCAGCATGAATCAAAAATGAACTCCTCAAACGTTTTTAAAGCATAAACCGCAAGAGCTGCCATGTCATTCCAATTAAAGCGAGTACACACACAGACATTTGGTCCACTTCATCTCTCGGATGTATAAAGATCGTACGTACACAGTACACCGGCTGCCCTTCTTGGGGCTCAAGCGAAAATAGTCTCTGGCAATAAAATTGTTTTTACAGCAGTAAAATTTATAATAACAGTGAGAAAAGGCTTCTCGCGATTATTTCCAGCCCATGCGAATGCCTCGCTCTTTTTACTCTCCCGGCCTATACGTTCTGCCGGTTTTAAATCAGCCGCTCTCTCACGCGCGGAGGTTTCTTATTACCCGTCATATAATTCCAGAAGCTGGAGGAGAAGAGAGAGCGAGAGAGAGCGAGAGAGAGAGAGAGAGAGAAGTTTCGTGGCTCGGGCGCGCTTGGTTAAGACGATAAGCCTGCCAGCGGCGCGGCGCGCTCGTTTCCTTCGCGTTTCCCACGAGAGCCACGCGATCGTTCGAAAAGCCGCGCGTGCGCACCTCGGCTATATACGCGTGTGTACGTATATGGGTGTATATATATATATGTGTGTATATATGTATTCCACAGAAAGGGAGTCGGCATGCAAATAAGGCATAGTGGCGAGCTGGGAAAAGAGGAAAGAGCGCAGGCCCGATCATCTCGAGGACGATGGAGGCTGTTGCTGCTGCTGCTGCGGGCCTCCGGCTGAGCTATACCCCTATGGATTCGTTTCTGTATCTGTTTCTTCTCTCCTCCTTTTACTTTTTCGCTTCTTTATCCTAGCCTTCTATCTTTCCACGCTTCTCTGCTGCCCATTCGTGGCTATTCTTTCTTTCTCACGTGCGCTCGTGTTTACTTTGGACAGTTTAGCCGAGCTCTTGCATGTTCTAGGCGCGAGACCGATAAGCCGGTATTAGTTTCTTTGAACGCATTCCTTCTGGACTTAGATTACGAATGCGATGTATACAGTATATTCGTGCTGAAAGAGTTGTTTGTTATCGTTCAGGCACGACGACTGTATTGCATTTATGTCAATATAAATAGCCGGAAGTTGACAAATAATGATAAATCATTTTTTCACAGATCTGTCTGGACTTCCATTATTTTTAGTTGTTTTCTTTTTTTGAACATTTAAAATTTTCATCGTCGACTGTTTCGATGCCTCGTTCATATTACATTTTTTATCAGATTCTCGACACTTTTTTGCTCTTTATATTTTATATACTATGCCGTGTTCGGACCCGTCAGTTCAACCTCACACAAGGCTCTCGCCAAAAGCAAAAAGGGAGTGTCTAGGCCCTACCGAGCTATCCTTTCCGAAGATCCACTTCGTAAGACGATCATCTCCGTTGCCTTCCATTGGTATGTTCCGGGACTGGTATTTTGGCTAGATTAGTATTTGAGAAACGATGATAGCGTTTACTTGCATCGACTTGCATCTGCTCACGGTTCGGAAAGCTCACTTGTTGATAATATTTAATGCATTCGTTACTATCTGTAATACTTGCCTGAGATCAAAATATAATCAGAGTAAAAATAGCGAGATGACTGATTTTAAATGATTCCTTGAACTGTTTGCAATAATAAAATAATAAAATAGAATTATCAAAGATTTTTGTCAACCACATTTTAATACAACATCTACTCATACAATTAACGTATTTACAAATTGCTCTTTGATTTGTAAAAAGTTGCTTTTCAAATGAACAGCCTTGTAACAAAAACAATTTCTTCGAATGTAGTGTAACAAACAATTATGTTAATTCGCGTGTTTTCCTCTTAAGCATCGCA
The DNA here is from genome assembly GCA_900490025.1 of Megastigmus dorsalis. Classification (NCBI taxonomy): domain Eukaryota; kingdom Metazoa; phylum Arthropoda; class Insecta; order Hymenoptera; family Megastigmidae; genus Megastigmus; species Megastigmus dorsalis. Next base: position 28,073 of record UELU01137317.1, read on the forward strand.
ACTTTCAAGTTTGCTGCAGCGCGCCGCAAAGAGCAAGTTCAAGTAAGCAAGTAAAGAAGGAATCATCGAAAGAACGAAGCGATACTTTGCTTGTCCGCAGATTAAAACATGCGAGCAAAAACAAAGGAAACTCTGGACGTGTTTTTTTCTTTTTCTCTCTCTCTCTCTTTCCTTCTCCATCTTTCCAACGCAGAAATGAAAACCTAATCTCGCTCGAGCTCTGCGAAATTCCAGCGAGAAACTGGATCAAGAATCCATCTCCGGTAAACCAGAATCCACTTTATCATAAGAGCTACTCGTGCGTGTGTGTGTGTGTGCAGTGCGCTTCTAAGTGACTGCCAAAGGGGGTGCGATAAAAACTCGCTGACGATCAATAACAGCTCGCGTCATCACCGCTTGCGCGCCGCCTATCTCTCGAGTTTTTTCTTTCGCCCCCGTCGCGACGACGACAACGACGACGACAACGACGACCAAGACGATGATCGCGAGAGATGAAAGCGCGCGTTTAGTGAAAGAAATGAGAGAAAAAAAATAAAAATAGAGAAGAGAAGAGCCAAGCGAGATCGGTACAGTGGATCGCGTCGCCGACGGAAATACCGGGGAGAAAAAATGTTATACAGTCGAGGGCACGCGCTCCGGTTGCGAGAATCACGTTCCACTTATAAGCGTTACGAGGTTTTCTTTTACGTCGATAACTGTGTCGTTGATCTCGTTTACTCTTTCATATTTCATGAATTACGGATTTTTATGCCGCCGCCGCTGAGGCTCACTCTTTCTTGTGTCTCCGAGACGGTCGAGCTTTAATAAACTGCTGCTGCTTATACTTATACTCAAAGTAGCGATTAACTTTAATTTCAAACGTTTTTGAATTATTACGCCAATCACCGAAATACTCAGAAACTAAAATTTAGCATATTTAACACTTAAAAGCATAAAATCCCACTTTAAGGTAAGGCGCGACTTTTATCCCAATTATTCAATCAAACATAAATCATCCGGTTAATAGCGGTAATTCGATCGTCCGAGTCACAACGACTATACGAAATCTTTGTATCGCGTCAAGCGCATATAAACATATCACAGCGATACTATATCCTTACACATCGGTGGATTTACAAACTAAAAAAGAGCAGAAAAAGAAAATTATTTAAAGCTATTTCACACGTAACCGCGCGGGAAGTCAGGGCCAGCCGCGCGCGTGTCAACATTATTAACGGCACGGTATATCATGCCGATAAGTATCGCGACGCGGCGGCATATCCGCGCAGGTATAGGTAGAGTATAGCAAGGTCAGACGCGCGAGTCGCTTCTTCGCTTACGTAATTAATCATTTTCGCGTTCACGTGTGTATATGTGTACGTGTTTGTACTGTTTGTAGTTCGGCGCGAGAACTAATTCACGTCGGCAATTTTGCGCCGCTCGTATAATCGGGATATTGGCTTTTCCAATGATAGTAAGTTCTTTTGTCCTGTGCTATTGAATGATTGGCAAAGTGGATCATTTTTCTCGGTTCTCTTTTCACGAGTTTTTCTCTACGTGATGTATATATATATATATTGAAACATCGAAAATAATTATATTTATTTCTAATGTAATATCATTTCCATTTATATAATTATACTCGATTCTACATATAAGTTGAATTACACTCTTCGCAAGTTGCGAACGATTTATTTTTTTAATTTACACCGTATATGAGTCTAGTATCTCGGTTACCTTGAATTGAAAAATAGTATCTGTATAATGCGTGAAGAACCCGACTTTGCACGTTATTCGATACTTACATTTCTTTTCGTATATCCAATATCCTGCCATTTTTATTCTCCCACGAAGATTATACATACATGAACATCAAAGCCTCAAAAGAATATTTCGCAGCGGCCGAAACGTTAAAAAATCCTCAGCGCGTTATCTCCGAATCTATTTTACACATATACGCATAAATATCGCGCATATCATAGTCTACAAAAAAGAAAAGAAAAAAAACTCACGCAGGTGTTCGGAGTAATTTAGACTCTGTCTGCCTCTCTAAATTGACGCGAATTCCAAAAGAGCCCGACACGGAATTATTCGCGAACAGAAATAAGAAAGGCTCGAACTGACTAAGCGAAATTAATTCGCCGCACCATCGTTTTATGATACATTCTCAAGCGATACAAATTTTTTCCCCTATACAAACTCCCATACGGCCTAGAGCGCGTCGTTAAGCATCGGACATAAGGCTCAAGATTTAAATTTTATCAGCGAATTCCATGCGTATTCAATATTTGCGGACCGCGTATAAGAAGCGAAGAAAATCGTATGCGTGTGCTATATACACAAAAAACGAAGCGTTCTAGCAAAAAATGCCTACCAATTATCATTCCCGTCTATGCTTTCTCTCTCTCATCCTCTTTCTTATACATCGAATCCTCTCATACCCCCCGAACAGCATTGAAAACCTAATGGCGACAAATATTAATTAGGCGGTGCGCGCGAGGTCCGCGTCGTAAATTCAGGATTCGCCTGTGCGTGTGTGTGCGTGTGCCGCGCGAGCGCCGTCGCTCTCAAGTATTCATAAATAACCGTCGGCACGGTATACGATTTCACGATAACGGCCTCCCAAGTAATTAAATAGCGGGGCAGTTAACGTCCCCGTGAATGCGTTCTCGGCCAAATATATACATATATGTGAGTGTGTGTATGTATACAACGGCACGGCACACGCACACGGCGCGTAGAGGGCAGAAGAGCGCGTCCGGTATATGTCTATGCAAATATATTTATATATATTATATACACATGAGGACGGCTAGATCACGGCGTGACGTCTTGTTTCCCATGAATACCCTGAGGCCGAAGCACAAAATAAAAAATTTTAACGTACTCTCTTTCTTTTATTTCATATTGGTTTCGTTCACTGTTCGTTCGGTGTTCGTTTTCATTATTGAAAATGCGTTTGAAACGATTCACTAGAGAACTTTGCGTTCAGTATCGTGTGCGCGAAACTCGTTATCTTTTCTTTGTTCGATGGAGAAAAAATTTCATGGCCCTTTTGTTCATTTGGCGCAGTGTGCGCTTTCTCATCTTTAAGCGTACGTTTTACATTAGTAGCCGGAAAGAAAAACTAACTCTCACGCAGACTTTACTGTTAAACGATGCAATTCTCCTTTGAGCTTCACCTTTCCAATATTGTTTTTCTCGATTATATCTTGAAAAAGCTTTCCTTGCTTAAATTACAAGAATGAATTGCCTCATGGTATCATAAAGTTTCATTGTTTTACAGTGAAATTTAAACGAACAATATGTCAACAAAAACATTTTTTGTTTATTTTGCCAGGTTTAGTTTTCAATTCAAAACAGGGAATAATTACCATTGACCAAACCAAGCGTTAAAGCTTGTTCGTAAATTCTACATCAATATTTACTGCAAGAAAATATGAATATCGGAAAAGACTGGTTTTCATTACCAATAAAGCCTCGCATTGAAAATAGCTCACAACCAATTAACATGCGCGTACGATCCTGGTAGGCACGGATCATCACACAAAACACTCGCCGAGATTGGCTTCTCCTCTACGCACCCCGTAAAAATCATTCCCCCCGACGCGGCGGGGATAAACGTCCACGGGGCTGTCGAGCATCCGCAAGTCCGTAAATTTCCCTCGGAATCGACGGGTTTGTAAAGTAAGAAAGGTCGCTATACACGTATATATATACATATATAGAAAGAGAGATAGAGAGCCAGCGAGAGAGAGAGAGAGAGAGCTGCGCGCGACGATCCCCCGCGGCGAGCGAACGCGTGGCTCTATAGAGAGCCTCGAAGAAGATAGAGGAGCTGGAGGACCATTTTTTATGGCGATAAAAGCCCTCTCACGGGTATATAAGGGGGTGGGAGGTGGAGAGAGAGAGAGAGAGAGAGAGAGAGAGAGAGAAGGGATTCGGCTCGCGCCCGTTGCGGCAATAAAAATCGCGTTTTACGAGAAGCACTTTAAACGCGATGGGCGAAGAAAAGAAAATTAACGATTTCGAAAGGGGAGAGCTGTGCGCGCGCGAGTACTTGGACGCTCCGCTCCGTTGTTGATTAAGGGCAAAAATTCCTCGCTCGTCTCTCCTCGACGCTTCTTCCTTTTTTCTTCTCTCTCTCTCTCTCTCTTCATCTTCGTTTTTATTTTCGTGGCTTTACGACGCTTTAGGGGAGTCCTAAATCCGTCGTAGATGGCTCGATTTAACGATCGCATAAGCTCATTTTACGTTTTTCACCTTTTTACGAAACATTAGCGTGATGGATGCGCATGGAAATGAGGATTGCTTGCGCGCCAAGCCAAGAATCTGCTCTTAATCGCGGGATGAAAACTTTTGGATTTGTTATGGACGTGTCAGTATGATCAACTTTGAATATAATATTGCTTTTAATGTTTAGGGCCTGTTTGATACTAGCAATATTCTATAATGATTCTTACTTGCCGTATGAACTCTGTGACACCTTTTGTAACATACGAGAGTGGATAAAACACGGCTCACGAAAAATTTTTTTAATTTTTATATACAGATCGATGGCAAAAACTGTATAAAATAAATTACATCACGAATTTATAAAATATTTCTCTATATACAAAATTATCATTAACTATATACTAACTATATATTCTTTGTATTTGTAAATGTTCTTTCTCTATACTAATGTTCGAAATTTAAAAATCTTCTTTTGCAGGTGTTCTTAAACGTATTCGATTTCCAAGTATATATTTATAGGTTATACGCGTGCACCAACTTGATTTGTAAATTCGGCCCATAAATTCGATCGTGCTTAAAAATCCGCTTAATATCACCAATCTCACAGCTCTTACCGACAATAAAATTAAGCTCACTTTGGCCGAGCGATCTGAATTTATATTTGCAAGCCGGAGTTGCAGCACGTCGCGAAGAGGCGCGGGCCCTGCAAGGTGTTACATTTAATGAGTGATAACTACCGATTATTAGCGCCTCCCGGACTTTTATTTTCCTTTAACGTCTCGGACCCGGGAATACTCGATCGCCGTTCGATTGACCAATTTCGTATCAAACCGGCTAATTGATCGATCGTTTTTCATCCTAAAAAATACCGATCATCCGCTGCCGCTCTTCCCCTCCTTCTCTTTATAACTCGTGCGTATTAGCGAGGCGAGAGAGTAACGTCGCTGTTGCTGCCGCCGCCGCCGCTCCTGCTGCTGCAGGTGTAATTACTTTCCAGCGATATGGAGTCATTAATATTCTTATTGGGGGACTCATCGGAGGCTGTTGCGTGTATAATTTCCCGGTGGCTGCCACTGCTGCGGAGATTTTGAGCTTTGGATCGATCGATCATGTCGACGGTTGACGGGTAGAGGCGTGAAAGCTCTGATTGGATTCATTTTTCAGGGATTACCGAGCGTGATTGCCTTCTAAAAGTTCGCCCGTCCAGCGACGCCTGTAAGAGCGGTACGAGCTGCTCCCCTCTTTTGTAATAACTTAATAAAATTTATTTCTTTTTTTTGGATTTTTGGCTGTTATTTTTGATGTGACGAGGATTAATATTGCGGGAACGATATGCTGATATTTTAAAGCGAAGTTGGTCGAAAAAAATTAATTTATAACACTCATACTATTAACTGTAAATAAATTAAGGACTTCTTTAATATGATAAATTTTTTTCAGAGCCAAAAATGTTTTTTAATATTACAGAAATTTTTTTTTATAAAATAACAAAAAAAAAAGAAAACAGCTAAAAAATAATCGCGAACATATTTTTAAAACCTTACAATCGAATTTATACATTAGCCCATCACTCTGGTAACCGTCAGAAATAACAAGCCGAGCTCTTCAACCCTCGACTGCGTGTATTTTTTGTCCACTGATTCAAGAGGGACAACAAGTGCGTCGGTTAAAGCAACGCTTCGTGGCGCAATGCAAATCTCTCGAGGAAACGGGTGTACATATAAACAAAACGGAAATAATCGCTGATGTCGAGGGAAGTGGATATAGGTATGTATGCACGTGTGTGGGGAAGAGCACGAGGCCACCTGTTTCACTTTGATGCCGCGCACCATCACGCGGAAATAAAAAAAAACGGATGTCTGGTCGTAGGCAGCAGTCCGTGTCGGACGATTCGCTTGGAAATTAGGGTGCTTGCTCAGCGAACCGATTAAAAGTACCACCTTGTCGCGTATGGTACGAGTCTCGAAAAGCTCGCCGTCGACTCGTCGATTCACGCGACGCGCGCACACTCCCGGATATGCATGCTGCACACGTTGTCCGCGCCCGCGCGTAGGCTTTGCAAGACTCGGATTTTTAATACCTGCGCCACCGAGCGTTGTGATTTCCTCGAGTTCCACTGCGCTCGAACATCTGCTTCCGAACCTGTCTTTTGTGTATATTTAAAAGGGACTTGATTCAATTTGGCCAGTGAATGAAAATGAACATTAGATTAGAATAGTTAAATTTAGACTAGTCGTTTGACATTAATTTCGTTTGGCTAATGTTTGTTATTGTGAACCCGCGCAGATTGAATACTGAGAAAAAAACATAAAATTAGAACCCTTATTTTTCGGTTGCATCTACCGATTTTACCTGCATTTACAATCCAACTAAACTCTGAAAAATACCGCAATTTATTTATCCAGCCTCAATTTTAACTCCGAAAGCACTTATTAATTAATCCATTAAGCGATCTGGGCAAAAACAGAAGACCTCTATTAAATCGGAGTAGCCGAGGTAAAAAGAAAAGGAGCAGGGGAGATATGATTTTCCCCGCGGGTTCAACAAATTTCTAGGAAGCACTCTAGCGAATCATTCCGTAACTCAGTTAAGAACGACGATAAATAGCCCAGTTCCAGCAATAAATATCTCGTCAAATCGAGCGTATCAACGGCCCGGCTAAAAGTCACTAAAGCAAGACAGAGCAGCGAGCATCGAGCGAGGGGAAAAAAACGGCGACGGCAGGCGCGCGCCAACGTGTAAAACGTAGAATCGACCGCACGAAAGAAAGAAAAGAAAGCCAGGGGCTAACGAGAAAAAGGAACGTAACGAGACGAAAAGCCGGAGAGAGGAGAATCTTTTAGCGAAAAATCGCGGCCGCGCGAACTGACCGCAATGCGCGTTACGCTTGAAAAGCTAGAAAAAAAAACCACTACGACGGTTCCTTCCCGCAAGTGAGAGCAGATTTTTAGGGTGAGAGACTCATCCCCTTGTCGAGGCTACGTCACGGAATGTTGCGCTTCCGGATCAGCGTACAGGTGGTTTCACGAATAAACGCTTCGCTGCCATCCACGAATATATGTATACGCCGCGAGGAAGTGAATGGACGCGCGCGATGCTTCGGCGATTGTCTGCTTCTTTTTTTACGTTGGGTGAACGTTAATTTAAGTGTGATATAATACAACAACCCTCCGGAATCGTCGCGATGCGTCAGGTGATTCTTTCATGCGGTCAAGTGTGCCTTTCACCCCTCGCGTGGGAGAAAATTTTACCTTATATCATGTACAATGTAATTTGCTCGTCCCGGATTTAGAGTCATTTGAATTTAAGATGAGGCAGCGTTCGTGATATACCCTCTTTTTTTTGTTGATTTTATGTGGCACTTGAGTACTAATGGGACGCCAATGGGATATAACATACGAGAAATTTATTAAATTAAAATTTAAAAAATTTTAAAATGTCTGTGTTATATATTTTTTTTATATTCAATGCACTGTTGTTTGATTAAGTATTATTGTTTGTATAGTATTACTTGCTAATAATATCACAATAAAAATAAAAATCATAGGCATCGTTTGAAGATTAAAAATGTTTGGTTACGTTCATACCAACGAAATTTTAGTTCGAATTTTCATTAAAACGTTCAAAAAAACTTTCCTCTGAACTTGAACTAATCGCAAACATATTCTATTATTCAACGCAAAATATACAGAAGTACTTACTCACAAAAAACGGTCACTAGAGCTGCACTCGCAAAGAAAACTTGTCGAATACTGCTCGCTCGAATTGTTGTTTTCGTAGCGTCTCTCCCCTTTTCCGCGAATCGAGCAGATCGCGCGGGTCGCTCTGCATATACGCGTCCAATCAGAAACGTCGTCTCTCTACACCACCTGCAGTGCCGCGAGCGAAGAATCCACAGTTATTTGATGCCTAAAATGCTAGAGCTCCTCGCGCGTCAACAGATAATCACGTGATCAAGCGGAGCCGAGGTACAGTATGTACAGTTCGCGAGTTTCGGTAGTGCAGTGTTTATACCAAAATAGACTTCAGTCCGTGTTAGTGCTCGTCACGTTCGTTATACAAAAAGTCGCGTATTCTACAGTGAAATTTTGAGAACTGAAGTGATAAAACTCGTTGCTCTAGACAGAGCAAGAAAGAGAGAGACGTATCGTCACTTACAGGGGCGAATTCGAGAGAAGGAGGTACTTATATACGGAGAGAGTATTCGGGCGAAGCTTATAGGTATATTGTGTATAATAAAGTCCGCGATTTTCGATTGTGTAGTCAACGATAAAGTTCGCGACATTCGGTAGTGCAGTGTCTACTCCAAAATGGATTTATCAGTTTTCGTCATGTTCGCTCTATTTGAAACGTCGCGTTTCACAGCAGTGAAATTCCGAGAATCGAAAGTCAAAAAAATTCGTTGCGTATAAAAACGAGAAGAAGAGAACGGGAGAGAGAGAGAGAGAGACAGACGTCTCCTGTCTGTTATACAGGGGCGAGTTCGCGAGAAGGAATTACCTTATATTCGGAGAGAGAATTCGAGCGAAGTTTAGGTATATATATATATATATATATATAAAGTTCGCGACTTTCGGTAGTGCAGTGTCTACTCCAAAATGGATTTATCAGTTTTCGTCATGTTCGCTCTATTTGAAACGTCGCGTGTCACAGCAGTGAAATTCCGAGAATCGAAAGTCAAAAAAATTCGTTGCGTATAAAAACGAGAAGAAGAGAACGCGAGAGAGAGAGAGAGAGAGAGAGAGAGAGAGAGAGAGAGAGAGAGATGTCTCGTTAGTTACAAGGGAGATTTCAAGTGAAGGAGGTATGGTACGAAGCTTAGGTATACATTATGTGTATATCACATTCGGGACTTTCGGTAGTGCAGTGTTTACTCAAAAATGGACTTATCAGTGTTCGGTTCACTCACTCTATACAAAGCGTCGCGTTCCTTTCCAGTGTATTTATTTTCAAGAATCGAAAGTGAAAAAACTCGCTGCTAGCCAGAGCAAGAGAGAAAGGGGGAGAGGGAGACGCTCGTCAGTTAGAGAGAGGGGAGAGCTCGAGAGAAGGACGTACATACGGAGAGAGCAAGAGTCACGATCAAATTTGCAAGGGTGAGTATCATTTTACCTGTCGGGGAAATAATGCTCGTGCAGGGATTATAAAGGCGTGCTGCGGTGCGCGTATACATGCAGTGCAATGGGCAATGGCGGCGGCAGCGGTGCACGTAATGCACGCCACGGACGTTTCGCAAGAGGAGTGGCCATTTATTAGCGGGCCACGTACTATACGTTCCCGGTAATGTACGGTTGCCGAATAATGTCAAGGATAACCCGTGCATTACTCCGCGTGCGCATATACCCACCGAGAGCTGTATACACACGTATATATATACATATATGAGAGATGTGCGTTCGTGCGCGCGCGCGTGTGAGAGAGAGAGAGACAGGTGCGCGTATACATATCGAGAGTCATGCGGAGAGCCGCTCGCTCGGTCATCATATCGCGGTGAGACGAGCGATACCGACGGGGGGGAGGGGCGGAGGGGAGACGGGGACGCATGAGAGAAGACAATAACATAAATCTCAGCCTGCGGGGCTTCGGACCGTCGATACTGCTGCTGCTGCGGTCTGTGCGCGGATTTAATCTGGATTGAAAATGAAACGTATCCCAGTCTCCGCGAGACGCTTTTCTCGGTATCGGCAGCCGTATGTATATAACCCAGTGTTCTCGTTGTACGTGAAACTCCGTTCAGTTTCTGTAACTGTTTTTTATGATTCTGATGTAATATAATTATTTATTTTATGATTTTTAACGAATATTTATTGCATGCTTTGATTGAGAGATTCCAAAACGTATTTTTACATTTGTGTATCTTTGAACACTTTTTAAGTTCATAATATTTGTAGATTTAAATACTTTTGCTTACACACACATACTATATATATATATATATAGTAAATCGGTATTTAATTATTACTATGCATATATTTAATGTTTTGAATAAAATTATTTATTTATTGGAATAAGAAAACTGACACACGGTCAGGTAAGTAAAAATTATTTTCTTTCATTATAAGCAATATTTTAAACAATACATGCTTAAATGCATGTTTATATTATTCAGATGTCAAAATGTTTTTCAACTAATTAAAAGATTATGATTTATTGCGCAAAAATGAATAAACTCTCCAGGTACAAAAATAAAAATGCACTTACGTAGAAAAAGAAACTCGGGGGCGCTGTGTTATACGCTAATTCAGCATTCGATAAGCGGCCTCAGTTGCAATTAGTCGAAAATTTGTTCAAAATTATTGGCTGTTAACAGCAGACCTAATAAATTGGTCGCCCCTTCGACTTCTCGCATATCCCATCTTATCCCACAACTTATCGAGCGATATATAATTGTCGGCTCCTCGACACATGCCCACACTGTTTCTGCGGATATACTCGCGAGGCGACGCCGTCGAATTGACAAGCGGTCGCGCTACAACGTGTAATAACATCGCGCTATACGCGTCTCTTCGAATATAAAAAAGGGGGAGACGAACCGGTCGTTCTCTCTCTCTCTCCCTCGGAAGGGTGAATCGCTTCTGATACGATCGCTCACTCGCAATTATACATATACACATGTATATCTCGCGTTTAACGTCCGTCGCTTTCGTTTCATCCAAGCCGAATATCGCGGCGACGAAACGATAATCAGCCCCAGGATTGTGTATTGGTTAATGCTTGGTCGCACGTATTAAGCCAAGCTCTATACTTAATAAGTGTTTATGCGTCATCGAGATAAATCGAGCCAAAAGGGAGAGATTTCGTGTGGGGTTCCCTGGATTCCGCGAGCGAATGCATCGGGAACACAGAGAGGCGGAAGGTGCGATAAATCCTTGGTATAAACAAGAATTATGCTGGTAGGTCTCGCTTTGCTCGTGCTTTCGTTGGGAATTGATAGTGCGGGGGAAGGAGGCACTCTGGTGGGCGGTTTAGATTTGAAGCTTTTTTAGTCGGATCTTTTTTGATTGTACAAGAAAAATTATTCGATTCTCTTCGCAGCATATTTTTATGCCTTGTGCAATCAATCCGACAGAGCTTGTAATTTGAAAATTTTCAATTTTCGGAATAAATTGTAGCATGTAAAAGTCCTTCCATTTGATGTTACAGATTGTCATGTTTTAAATAAAATTATAGATTATCATAAGATTTAGTCCGCGTATCATTGCTTAATTGCTAAAATTAATTAGAACAGTAATTACATTTAATTAAATAAAACGTGCAGTTTTAATTGTTGCGAAACTCGGGCGATATCGGAATGAAATCGTGTAACGAGGATCCCAGTGACACTCGCCAGATATGCGCTGAGAAAGAGAGAAATTTATAACTTGTTCTATAACACATTGCGTGTATATACGTCGTCTCTTTAACGTCGATAATGACGAGTTATCGTTCCGCGTCGTTAGGCCATAGCGAAGATTCGAGATAGTATTACTTTTATCTCAGCTAGAGCCTCCTCGGTTACAAGCGGAGGAGAAATTTCAACATTTCGCTTTTTGTTTCTTCGCTTTTTGTATCGACGAGGAAAATCTTTGGGACGCCGTCGTCGTGTCGCGCGCGCGCGACGTTTATTGGTTATGCAGCTTATACGCGCAGACGATTAAACGATACGATTATAAGTAAACATGAATATATCTTATCTGTGAGATATTCCTCTCTTCTATTTTTCTTATTTAAGGACTGCGCGCGCGCTCGCTCTGTTATTTTCTCGAGATGAAAATAAATAGATCTACATTTTCTATGCTTAAAATATTAAGATAGGCATGATACACTGGATAATTCTAATAATGATCGGTTTCGGTTCTGTTTTCGTTTCATTCTATTATCTTGTATACATGATGAGAGATGCATAGCTTAGATTTTTTTTCTGCTTAAACGAAATTGAGCCAAAGAAAGATAAATTTGTCGATTTCAGTCTGTTTCGGTGTTTTAATTATATTACTTTTCTCTTACGCAAACTTTTATGTAATTTTAAATTAATTGGTTCCAAAGTGTATTAGTACTAAGCGTTATACTCGAAGGTATAAAATGAACGTATGGGCACTTTTGGTTATTGCAGGTAGAAGACAATATCGTATCACGCACACGGAGGAGCACAGAGTGAGTGGAAACTTTGTATTTTCAGGTGAGCTCGCCACGATGCGTAAGAGTGTATATGTGTGCAGAGAGCCGCGATGGTCATACGTGTACGGGCGCGAGATAAAGCGGCTTCCTCTCGCGGCAGGTGGGGGGAGGGGAGGGGGAGAGTTTAATTGCCCACGGAGAGTATATAAGGCCGGCCTGATATGAAACGGACTGGAAAGCCACTTCGTTACCGCGTAAATGCCTAATTGCCTTTGTTCTTATCTCGCGTGCGCGCGCGCGTATTCCGAAAGAGAGTGAAAGAGACTATAAAGTCGTATGCATGCTTGCCCACATGTGCGCATATATATATATATATATATATA
>UELU01137318.1:0-11621 GCA_900490025.1 Megastigmus dorsalis
GCTGATAGATCCTGAACAGTGGGATAAATCTGAGGATTTTCCCACTGCAAGGTGCATCAGAGAGGAATGTGCAGTACAGGTTACTGCACACTGAGAGTAAATCAGCCCCGTTCCAAATCTAAGAAAAACCATGGAAAAATCGAAAAAAATGAGGTTTTTCATGGAAAACCCCCAAATATGTAGCTGGACCCTATTTTTTTATTGCAAATTCGGATTCAGAATATACACAAGATTCGAAAAATACACAAGAAATCATAGGTCTGGTTAACTGCACAGAACTTTTTATTTTTTTTGTGGGCCTGCGTAATTAGACGTACATGGTTTGCAAACTGCAATGTCAAGCACCTGCACTACTTGTTTAAATGATCTATATTCTATAACCTACTGTAACGGGGCTGTTTTTACTGTGTGCAGTACCGGTGTACTGCACACTCCTACCTTTCCTACACGTTACAGCGGCAAAATCTTCACGTGATTTTTCCCGCTGATCAGGTGCAATAGTTCTCGTGCAAATGCGAGACTCTCTTGATTAGTCTCGCTTTCCGTCGATCGGACTTACGATCGTGAGCTTCATGCTGTGCTCACGATACCAGCTACTCAGTTTTTGCACAGTGGAAACGCTTTTCCACTGTGCCCGCGGAGGCGGCGGTAATCGCGGAAATAATAGGGACGATCTACTAAAATAACGAATGCGAGAGTTAAAAACAATAAAATATATTCTGTACTTTCTCAAAACTACAATATTTATTCGCGAACCGAGAAGGCAGTATACGCGGGAAAGTCGCACAGGCACATATACGCGGATCACCGGGTGCGATCCGCCGCTATAGTACAAGAGTACTTACTCGTGCTGCGCTGCACTCAGTATCAGCACACTCTCTCTCTCTCTCTCTCTCTGCTGTGGAATACTGCACTAGCTGCAGTCTAGTGCAATGACGGAAGCTGGTTGTGTTGGCCAATCACCCACACAAACACTCACACACACAAGCACGCATCGCGGTTATCGCTCTATCTCCGTGTGCAGGGTTTCGCGGCGGAAATCGATCTGACGACGCGATCGACTTTTCCTATCGCGCCGTCTCTTTCTAATCCGCGAGATCACCTATCTCTCTCTAACTCGCGACACGCGCTACGCTCGCTGTCCCACTCATCATCCTCGGTGCTTGCGCGGCGTCGGATCGAGCATACAATCGAATTAACGATTGAATCATCGATTGAATCACGAATTCGTTATACTTCTTAGAAGAGTAAATCTTGACTTTTACTTTTCTCGGAAAATCTGAGTTAACTTTTCAAAATATTCAGACGAATCCTTTTTAACGAGGTAAACTGTAAATTAAGTATTCAAACAAATACGATGAATACAAAATTTTGGAAAATTGTCTTACGTATAAAATCGGATGTACGAATATAAAAACAAATATTCCATAAAATAATCATTCTATGAAAAATAGTAACGAAAAGAACGAATATTATTACAAAGTTAAATTTGCTCTTTTAATTTAATTTAATTTTACACTTTTAAAAAATAATTATGTTGGTTCAAACTACTTGCTTCTTACGAGCTTCTAATAATCATTTTTACTGATAGATAATAATCGTTATTAGATGTAAGTAAGCAAGCTCAAAAAATAGTTCATTTAGTATCTGCCTCTTTTGATACTAGGGAAAAACCTATGGCAGTTTTACTATTAAAATTAGTAAAGCTTTTTGTTCAGTTATAATATAAATTATAACTGAGTTATTTTATATTATGTTCTTGCGATTGGAAATATTAATGTAACGCTAAAAATATTCATCTAACGCCATCTATCCCAATTCGTGATATCAACAAAATGACAAAACTTCGTATAGTCGGTATTCTCCGTAACCTTAATAACACTTTTTTACGAGACCATTGGAGACCGGAATGGCGACATGACGACGACGAACCCAACTGTAACGGTCATCTTAGACCGGTAATTTCGGCAACGATGATGACAATGAATATTTGTAATATTTATGACGAAAGGATAAAAATATTATCGCTAACCAAAACGACTACTTTGAATTGTTTTTATCCCGTCTACAAGAATATGGCAGAAACCAAAAATTTTACATTAATTCTGGCTATACGAAAAGTGGTGCGTTGGGGCTGGGTCACTCTGTATATATAAAAGACAGTCTGCATTTTTCGCTAATATAAATATTGCACTTAGTTACTATCTATGATATCACAGCAAAAGTTAAAAATTTTAATACGAAAATCAGTCTTATACAAAAATCAGTCAATAAAAAAATCAGTCTTAATAATATTTAACATGTAATATCACAAAGCGTCTTACCTTAAAATACAAACAAACAAGGTGAATCAAGCGGTCTATATCTATCAGTCAATTGTATTCTAAAATTTAAACATTCACTCATTGCACATATTCACCCATTCACGATAATAAATGCACTCGTCGGTGGCGATCTTATATTTATTAGATTATGATTCGCAATTAGAATTTAGTTTGCTTTATTTTCAGCACGAGCTGTTACTTCTGTGATTCTGTCTTCATTTCTGTACTTTTTAGTTTTGTTGCAATTCCATTTAACTTTGAGGCACATTAAGCAATAGTTAAAAATAGAGATTACAAATATTTAGACTCCAATTCGATTCAACGCATTCTGACAATAAAATGTCAGTTACTTTCCCCAACTGATTTCACAGTTTATTAGTTTGGAGTTTTCTCATTGACTAATATAATATACATCTTATACAATATTAGTTTGCTGAAATAAAAAAAAAATTATATATCTTTAATTTTACAGTATAAATAATCAAAATATTCGATGAATGTAAACCAAGATCATAAGATAAATAAATATAAGATCACCAGCCGCGCCGAGCTCAGCTACGTGTGCGGGTGTCGACGCCCACGCGCGCACTGCTACGCCGCTTGCATGCTTTCTTTATTCTTCATGAAAAACGAGAACTTTTGACGTTAGTTGTATGTCTCTAGTTGCAAAAATTAGCCGCTAGAGGCTTTGCTAGCAACCTTGGGTACATAATTTCCTCCTTTTGTTTGTTTCAGGTATTAGCTATAAAGCAGTTGAAGGAAAAGATGGGCCAGCGGTTCGCGGAGATGTACACCCTGAGCTTGGGTTAGCATTTATCCGCGGAACAGCTGGTTGGAGAGCTGCTCCGAACGGGAGATCCGAATCCAGAGGATTGGCTCGCTGACGCCGATTTCACCTCGAGGCGACGGTGTCAGGTCGCGGAAGAGCTGATGTGCTATTTGAAGGAGTTCGCGGAGTAGGGGTTATATGCCGAGTCGTTGCTGGCAGACCTCATGTCTGTCAGCACGGCTCATCATACATCGGCGGAGACTCTGTTGGCCGACGCCATGGAGGCGTTGTGCGTGCCTTTCGTGAAAGGGGAGCGGCATGGCTCAGCAACTATTGAGGAAATCGTAGCGTCAGAGCCAGCAGAGTCAGGTCCGCTGCCTCAGCTTCGTCGACCGCGCCAGGTACAGCCTTCCGCGGTGTCATCCGCTGGAGCGTCGCAGACGAAAGTCCATCGCCTTCAAATGGAAAGAAATGCAGCCCAGACCAGGGCCGAGCTCGAGAAGCTAAGAAAAGAAAATGTACGGCGCCAGGCAGAGGAGCGAGCGCTATTAAAGAAGCTTTGCGCTTAAGAGCAGGCGCGATTACCTAGGCCGCATAAGTGTTATGTATGCGGCCTAACAGGTGTAAGATGGCGCAATTGTCCGAGGTGCCGACCTCACAAAGGCTGAGGCCCTCGGAAATAAATTTTTTTTAATTTTTATAAGATATAATTTGATTTTTTTAAACACCCTCATCCTTGAATTGAAATTGTTGAAATAATTTAGTGCGTGGTACTTGAATTTATTAAAGAAGCGATTTTTTATTTAAGTAGTTATTTATTTATATTGTACATATACATTTGTATTGTTTTTAAATTTTCATCTTACATTTAACAATTTTCTTAGTTTGATGAAATTTTATTTAATTAAACTTTTTGTTAGTATGTCCGCAACATCTTTCAATTTTAATAATATCGACTATACCTTTCTCATAATTTTCATTTACATAATGATGCTGCACTTCAATATGCTTATAGTTTTTTGTGTAGTTACAAAATTTTCCTATAGCTACTGCACCTGTGATTTCCCGTTCGAGTCTTCGGTGTACGAGTAAGCGCACACCTCTTCGCTACTTGTAGCGTTCAGAACTTATCACTCACTAGCGGCCTCACTCTTGTCTTTGTCACATATAATATTATTTTACAAAGAGAGAGAACATGGAACGAAGACGCTATCTTTTCGTTCACGCCGGAAAAAAAATGGACTGCTTTTAAATTTTAAACCTATTCAGCAAAATGAACTTTAATGGGATGTCGTAGAGCCTTAGATAAGTTGGATTCCTACTTCTTAAGTTGTTTTCAAGTTGAGTTTAAATTTTTTCAGCCTCAGAGCCACGTCCAGGATTTTTCTACTGGAACCTGAACTAGAATTGAATTGAATTGTGATTTGTATCCATAAATATGTTGGAGTTTACCTTAAGATTTATCCAAATCCATTTTGAAAGTTTTGGCCCATGCTTAACTGATTTTATGAATATTTTAATTATCCTTATCGTTTGAACTTTTATGTTATGCGACCTGCAGGTTGGATTTGAGTATCATTTAGTTTTCTATCCAAAACAACAATAAATAAATTAATAACGAATTAAATTGAAGAAAAAGGTTTAATGAAAAAGAAAACTCGAACATATGTAATAAAATCGAATTCCTAATACTATAATTTAGCCTCACTTGTTAATTTTTTAATCTATAACCTAAACTACTAAGTCTTAAATCTGTCATATTAATTTGTAGGCTCAATATATTTTTATTGCGGATAATTAATAGAAGTGACAATGCCGTCAATTTCCGTCTCTCGTATACTATTAAATGATTTTAAAAAATATAGCGATCTTATTGATCTTTTAAAAGAATATGAAGACTTTAACAAGAAATTCAGTTTCAAATTTTGCGTCCTATTGTTTCGAATTTATTTGGGAAAAAGGCAAGAGAACTCGATATTCTTCAACTCAGAGAGTTCATATTTAACTATAAAGAAGAGATCAAATTGCACGTTCAGTAAGTTCAAAGATAAATTTTCATAGTTTTTGTTAAATTTAAGATTATGGAAAATAAATTATCATTTATGCTATATATCCTACATGTTTGATTTTAACATAAAATACAAAGATTCGCTTTTACTAACTAACGGCAACAATCACAGTGGAGAGTGTGTGTGGTATTTTTCTTCGACATAAGGATAGCCAGCATTCTTGTATCCTATTCTTATAACTTACACTTTTGTGAACTCCTAGTCATACTTAGAACTTAACTCCTCCTCCCATACCACCTGATATCCCATATCGGCTGATCGAGCAAAAATCATTCCATCTCACTTTTAATAATTAAACTCACTATAATAGCCTATAAAACTTACAAACAGAGCTTTTATGCAACTTATTTCTCGCAAGTATTAGTGTTCTATTTTAAGAATTTTAAGCTATCTCAAATTAAAATTAAATTTAAAAGCTAAAATTTTTTGCGATAATTTTGATAAGTAATATTACATAGTGCATGGCCTAAGATTCTTAAATGAATGGAAATGTCATTTCTGGCGGTCATTAAATATTCGTCTGAAACTTTGCAAAATGTTAGATATTATGATCCAAGGAAGTGTAATGATGTCTTTATTTTTCATGAATCTTAGTAGTTTTTTTACTGAAATCAAAATACTGCAATATTAGCTCTGTCGATAACTGTTGAGTATCACATCCCCTTAACTCAAAAGATAAAGGGCTAATCGAGCTTTATGGAACACTTAATTGTTAATTAATTTAATTAAATAATTTAATTATTACAAAACGACGTTTCAAAGGTTTATTAAATAGTGCTTGTACCCTAATCGTCAGGTTGAAGATTACTATCATAGAGAAAATTAATTATGTGCATATTTTACTAACAAACAAGCCTACGAGAATGTCGCGTCAAATTTGAATCTGCTACCAAATTCAGTTGTACAGCGTGATTGAGACAAAAAACTGAATTTATATATTTTATATCATTGTAATCGTCGTGACAAACTAAACCTGTCGCGTGATAACGTTTAAAAGACATGCTTTTTGTTGTTTTAAAGTTCATTATTGATTTTTAAGAAGTTTCAGAGGCGTGCAGGATGTCATCATGGAAAAAACCAGATTTTTAAATCTTTGATAAATCGTCCGAGCTGTGTTTACGGACCGCAGGTGAAAGTAATTATACTCTGTTCTACCAGCGACCGCTGTCAGTGAAAAGCTGCGAAATCAACTACGGGCCTATAAAGCTAAAATAATTTAAATTCATTTGAAATTAATATTAAGAAAAGGATTCTACTTTATCCATACTATTTCCGAGGTCAGTTTTGATTTTCTTAAACTTAGATACCCATCCTTTATTTCGAGACTTGGACCTGCACTAAATTTAAATTCAATATTTATCCCGCCACTTGAACTTTTTCTGGGATATCGTAGAGACATCAATAAAGTAGATTCTTTCTTTTTACGCTATTTCCGAAGACAGCTTATATTTTCTTAAACTTTTTTGAAATTACCATTAAAAAAAGGGATCTACTTTATCTAAGTCTCTATGATAAAAGTTCAAGTTGCAAGATAGGTCCTAAATATAAATTCAGTCCACGTACAAGTAAAAAAATCTAGTACGAATCTCTGGAACTAATAAAATTTAATCTGAGAATCGTTGCTAGTTCTACATTACTTTTGACCTGAGGTCCGTAAAGCACAGTGCCAACGATTTATCAAAAAATGGAAAATCTTGTCCTTTCAAGGGTGACACACTGCGCGTCTCTGAAGCTGCTTAAAAAATAGATAATGAACTTGGATTAAATTCGAACATCAAAAAGGTTGACTCTTATAGAAGCGCGACACGCGACCGGCCTTTGGTATTTTTTACAAAGGTCAGTAATAAACATAATAAAGAACTTTTTTACTAGTAGTAGAATTGCAATAAAAAAAAAGAATTATAATCTAAAAAGGGGCAATTATTATTTTGATATAATTTTATTTCTTTTTACTTAAGCATAAATCTAATAGCTTTTAAAAATTCAGTGCCGTCAATGTACTTAATCGAAAATATAATTCAGCCTATCTTGTCCCTACTTTTGGACAAACCCATTCTCAAAATTTTGTAAACGGTTACAAATAAACATTATATCTATCTATATATCTATCCATCTCAATGTTGACGAAGTAGCGCCACCGGAACGTCCGTGCTGATTGGCTGAATTCCGTGCCTTTTTCTGAACTGGTTTTTCATGGAAAAATTTTCGGATCTTTTTTTTGCGTACAATTTTCCACGACGATTTAAGTGATCTATAAATTTGGGTTTGTGTCTGAATTACTCTGCATAGGATTTAATAAACTAGTGTAACGTTTCGCATCTAAGATAAAGTTTCTTGCTATATTGTTGGTGAGCCTAGAACATAGCCAAAAGAAAAACGAAATTTTTATGCAATTCTTTTTCATTTTGTGCATATATCCAAAATTTAATAGCCTTATCATATTTTCGTTATTAATTTACTTTAACTAACTATAAAATTTACTTTGATCTGCATAAGGATTTTAATTTAAATTTTAAAATTTTAGGATAATAAAAAAGAAAAACAATGATTATTCTTGTGGATCGTGCAAATCATTCAGTGATGGAATATGGATACAATGTGATGGTTGTTTCGTCTGGTATCTTTGCGATTGTGTCATATCAAACACTGCGTCGGAAAACTTGATAAGTCATAATGACTGGTTTTATAGTAACTGTTACTAATATCAGGTTCTAAATAAATTTTGTTTACCCTAAAAATTCGAAATGTGTATTCTTTAATCTTATAAAACTTACTAATTTAGTTATAACGTTCTCCTTAATGACAGTTCCAGCTAAAGCATATCCGGTAGATTGAGACATTATCTTTTAACTTACATTGATGGATTAATTAGTTATAATTTAATCCTACAAGTAAGAGCAGCAGGAACTGCAGGGAAGCCAGACCTTTATAGGGGTTGGGTTGGGTTGGGTTGGGTAATATTCAGAGACCAAATTTCGATATCTTGAGACCAAATATTTAGATAAACATCAACTATAAAGTACAGATGCTTTTATTCCAACGATCCCAGACATTGATCAGGGTAATTTTCAGAATTGGTAGACCAAACTAGCCCTGCGTTTACGGTTCTGTGCCTGTAAATAAAGTATTGGAAACTTCACTCTGCTGAAATCGAGTATTCAGCCAAGAATCAACCACTAGCTGATATAACTTTGGTTCTATCTATCCCAGACCTTGATGAGGATGATTTTTAGAATCTGTAGACCAAATTTGCTCTGTGTTTACGTTTATTTGGCAGTAGATTGAGTGAAAAAAAATTAAATATCATGAGACCTAATATTTAGATGAAAATCGAAATATTAACAGATGCTACTTTGGTTCTTTTGATCCTAGATCTTGATCAGGATAATTTTTAGAGTTGGTAGACCAAAGTAGCACTGCGATCACGTTTTAGTGCCTGTAAACAGAGTATTGGAAATTTAACTAAGCTGAAATTGAGTATTCAGCGCAGAATCGAATACTAGCTACTGGTACTTTGGATTTATCTATCCTAGAACTTGATGAGAATAATTTACAGACTTGATAGACCAAGCTAGCCATGTGTTTACGTTCTGGTGCCTGTAAATAAAGTATTTGAAGTTTCAATCTGCTGAAATCGAGTATTCAGTCAAGAATCGACGACTAGCTGCTGGTACTTTAGTTCTATCTATCCTAGAACTGAATCAGGATAATTTACAGAGTTAATAGACCAAACTAGCAATGTGTTTACGTTTTAGTGCCTGTAAACAGAGTATTGGAAATTTCACTAAGCTGAAATCGAGTATTCAGCAAAGAATCGACTACTAGCCGCTGGTACTTTTGTTCTATCTATCCTAGAACTTGATAAGGATAATTTACAGACTTGATAGACCAAACTAGCACTGTGTTTACGTTTTAGTGCCTGTAAACAGAGTATTGGAAATTTCACTCTGCTGAAATTGAGTATTCAGCCAAGAATCGACTATAAGCTGCTGGTACTTTGGTTCTATCTATCCTTGGCCTTGATCAAGATAATTTTCAGAGTTGGTAGAACAAGCTAGCCCTGTATTTTCGATTCAGTGACAGTAAATAAAGTATTGGAAATTTTACTAAGCTGAAATCGAGTATTCAGCCAAGAATCGACTACTAGCTGCTGGTACATTTGTTCTCACGATCCCAGACCTTGATGAGGATGATTCTTAGAATCTGTAGACCAAATCTGCCCTCTTTTTTCGTTTATGTGTTAGTAGATTGAGTATAAAAAATTCAATGTCATGAGACCTAATATTTAGATGAAAATCGAAATATTAACAGATGCTACTTTGGTCCTATTGATCCTAGATCTTGATCAGGATAATTTTTAGAGTTGGTAGATCAATGTAGCCCTGCGATCACGGTTTAGTGCCAGTAAATAGAGTATTCGAAGTTTCACTCTGCTGAAATCCAGTATTCAGCCAAGAATCGACTACTAGCTGCTGGTACTTTGGATTTATCGATCCTAGAACTTGATAAGGATAATTTACAGACTTGATAGACCAAAATAGCCTTGTGTCTACGTTCTGGTGCCTGTAAATAGAGTATTGGAAATTTCACTCTGCTGAAATCGAGTATTCAGCCAAGAATCGACTATAAGCTGCTGGTACTTTGGTTCTATCTATCCTTGAAATTGATCAGGATAAATTACAGAGTTGATAGACCAAACTAGCACTGTGCTTACGTTCTGGTGCCTGTAAACAGAGTATTGGAAATATCACTAAGCTGAAATCGAGTTTTTCAGCCAAGAACCGACTACTAGCTGCTAGTACTTTGGTTCTGTCTATCCTAGACCTTAACCAAGATAATTTTCAGAGTTATTAGACCAAACTAGCTCTGTGTTTACGTTTTAGTGCCTGTAAATAAAGTATTCGAAGTTTCACTCTGCTGAAATCTAGTATTCTGCCAAGAATCAACTACTAGCTGCTGGTACTTTGCTTATGTCGATCCGAGATCTTTCTCAGGGTTATTGTCAGACTTGATAGACCAAACTAACCCTGTGTTTATGTTTCTGTGACTGTAAATAGTGTATTGGAAATTTCACTCAGCTGAAATCGAGTATTCAGCTAAGAATTGACTATAAGCTACTGGTACTTTGGTTCTATGTATCCTAGACCTCGATCAAGATAATTTTCATAGTTGGTACACCAAAGTAGCATTGTGTTCACGTTTTAGTGCCTGTAAACAGAGTATTGGAAATTGCACTCAGCTGAAATCGAGTATTCAGCAAAGAATCGACTATAAGCTGCTGGTACATTGGTTCTGTCTATCCTAGACCTCGATCAAGATAATTGTCATAGTTGGTAGACCAAGCTAGCCCTGTGTTTTCGATTTAGTGCCTGTACATAGAGTATTGGAATTTTCACTAAGCTGAAATCGAGTATTCAGCCAAGAATCGAATACTAGCTGCTGGTCCTTTGTTCTATCTATCCTAGAACTTCTTCAGGATAATATCAAGACTTGATAGACCAAACTAGCCTTGTGTTTACGTTTTAGTGCCTGTAAACAGAGTATTGGAAATTGCACTCTGCTGAAATCAAGTATTCAGCAAAGAATCGACTATAAGCTGATGGTACATTGGTTCTATCTGTCCTAGACCTCGATCAAGATAATTTTCATAGTTGGTAGACCAAACTAGCCCTGTGCTTACGTTTAAGTGCCTGTAAATAGAGTATTGGAAATTTCACTAAGCTGAAATCGAGTTGTTCAGCCAAGAATCGACTACTAGCTGCTAGTACTTTGGTTCTGTCTATCCTAGACCTCGATCAAGACAATCTACAGAGTTGCGTATTCAGCCAACAATCGACTACCAGCTGCTGGTACTTTGGATCTATCTATCCTGGACCTTGATCAAGATAATTTACAGACTTGCTAGACCAAACTAGTCTTGTGTTTACGTTCTGGTGCCTGTAAATAGACTATTCTTAGTCTCACTCTGCTGAAATCCAGTATTCAGCCATGAATCGATTACTAGCTGCTGGTACTTTGGTTCTGTCGATCCGAGACCTTTATCAGGGTTATTGTCAGAGTTGAGATACCAAACGAACCCTGTGTTTATGTTTCTGTGCCTGTAAACATAGTATTGGAAATATCACTAAGCTGAAATTGAGTATTCAGCCAAGAATCGACTACCAGCTGCTGATACTTTGGATCAACCTATCCTGAACCTTGATCAAGACAATTCTCAGACTAGGTATACCAAACTAGCCCTGTGCTTACGTTTAAGTGCCTGTAAATAGAGTATTGGAAATTTCACTAAGCTGAAATCGAGTTGTTCAGCCAAGAATCGACTACTAGCTGCTAGTACTTTGGTTCTGTCTATCCTAGACCTTAACCAAGATAATTTTCAGAGTTATTAGACCAAACTAGCTCTGTGTTTACGTTTTAGTGCCTGTAAATAAAGTATTCGAAGTTTCACTCTGCTGAAAT
>UELU01137324.1:0-11489 GCA_900490025.1 Megastigmus dorsalis
AAATTCAAGACTTTAGCCGATTAAATTGAAAAATGTATCAATTTTGAATTATTTAAATTTGGAGACGGTTTATAGTCTGTAATTTTAAAAACTTATTCTTCATGCATCATAGAATCTGTGTGAAAAGTATCATAGACTAAACACTGCTAGATTTATTTTACCAGCACTTGAGGTACCGAAATTCAAGCCTGTGGCTGATTAACAGCTTGTTAAAATTTATTGATCTTGGATTATTTAAATTTGGAGACTGTTTAATGATTGTAATAATAAGCAGTTGCCTTTTTTTAAACATAAATCGTTTCAAGCCCATGGATTTCTGAATAAAAAAGTGGTTTTCTAATGAACGAGATTGATTTAGTAAATTTATTTTAATTTAATATTATTTTAATTTTTATATCCAAGTCTAGATTTTAATTATTAAAAAAGAAAAGATGAAATCCTTAGAGGAATAGATATTTGCACGCCATTTTATATTTGCGAATAAGGCATCAATACGATGAGACGCCTCAGAGACAATATTCATACTCGTACAGGGTACGCGACCAATACAAGCCCGCGTCACGAGTCACGTGTGCGAAGACAGCGGACGAACACATGCAATACCTATGGGTATACTTATAGCGCTTAGCCGCTTGCCCGTCCGAAGACTTGGACAACGCAGTGAGCGTCTATGTTTTCAGCTAAACGAGTAGAGCAAGGAAGGTTAGGCGCCCTCTCCTTCCCGTTCGTCGGTGCTTCTGCCGTAGCGCGGAAGCCCCGCCTACTCTCCCCTCTGTCGCCGGCGCAGTAACGGCGGCGGGAGCTGATTGGTTGATTTTCTAAATTTTCAATTGCCTATAACTTAAAAATTATGCATTTAATCGGAAAACGGAAAAGTTACGTATGTCTTAGAATTTCCACCTCTATCTCGTAGTACCCTTATTTTCGGTCAATTTCCGAACGCCCTGTATATAAAATTGGTCCGGAAACTAAACTCACATATACTTATATACTATATATATTGTATATATATATAGCCCCCATCGGGCATCGTAAAAACCGATAAGTTACATTCTCAAAATGTCGTTAAATAACCCATGGATTGACATAAATATTATTTTATGTGTATATAGGTGCATATTGGGCGAAATAATTGGCTCGATGAAGCTGTATACACAAATATTATGATAAAATCAAAAACGCCTAGTCAATGTGCCTCAAATATTTTAATGTCAGTCTTTGAAGAGAGTATACTGGTGAAAAGCACAAAAACTGGGAGGTCGATCAATCGGTCGTGTTCAAAGACCAATCATGACGTAGGACAGGTTCAAGCTTTGGACTCAGTGAAGCTCTGTGCTTGTCTAGGTAAACCATTAGTATTAGTTGATTTGCTAACAAATTAATTTTTTCCTATTTTAAAAATTTAATAGAATTCATTATTCTTTAGATTTATATAGTCACTGGCTAAATACTTCTGAATTAGCAAAAAATAAAAAATTTGATTATGCTGATGAAATGGCGAACTTTGATATATATGTGTCCAAAAAGATATCTTACATCAAAAGACCGCCGGCTATTAAAAGGAGAGAAGGTAAAAAATATCATCATTTATTATTTTTTCGTCACTCTAACCTCAAAATCGCATGTTTGTTGTGTCTTTACGGCTCTCGTGATGAAAAATACGGTTCCAGACTAGGGCGTAAGAGGATTTTTCCCTCACTCGAATTTTCGACCTCGCTTTGCTCGGCCACTCGAAAACCGTCTCATGAGTGAAATAATCCTCTTCCGCCCTCGTATCGAAATGTACTATTACATAGATAAATGTGACATATCTCAATGTATTTTTTTTAGGTAATAAAACAACAAATAACGATACGAATATTGAATTCAATGATGATGAAGTTCCTAATGATTCTCCTAATGAAAATAAATTGGAAACTGTTCAAGTACCAGGGACTCCATCAACAGAAGATGAATGTTACTCCCCGGTATTTTCAGATTATGAAGACGATCCTCGTCAATAATAAGAAGAGTATTTTGATTTATAATAATAATTTATTAGTATTTATAATATTTTATAATATTTTATAATATTTTTATTAATTTAATAAATAAATTAAAACTAATTAAACTAATTAATCTTCTACCTGAATCAAATCTCGTATGTAATAGTAACAACACAATATTTATGGATTCGCAATTACACCTGCCTCAAATGTAAGTATAAATCCTCAGGGAAGATTATTTATGCAAAAGATTCAGTTGACTCGAGTGCAGTTGGTGAGTATTATTTCAAATTGATTATAAAAATTACGACACTTCTGGTAAAAATAGAATCGATCAAACTGCATTAAAGTCGATTATATCAAACAAATTTTAATTAATTTAATGAATAAAATTGAATTAAAGTCGCTTGAATTTCAATCGATAACCCGATTAAAGTCGATTGATAGCGATAGAATTTTAAACCACAGTAAAATTTTATCGAATTAGATCAAATTCTAATCGATATAGAAATGAAGTCTTTTTAATTAGATAAAAAATGATTCAATCGTAATGAATAAAAGTCGACGAAAATTAATTGAAGTCGAGGAAGGCGATTTAACTGTAATCTATAAAATCAGATTAAAATTGATTGAAGTCGCTTCAAATCGATTAAATTTTTAGTTTTTCATCGATAAAAGATGATATCACACTATAATGGATTGAACTCGATTAGAGACGATACAATTTTCATCAATAACCCGATGAAAGTTTCTGAAAGTCTATTATCAGATTCGATTAAAATGCCTAAAACTCAATTAACATGTTGTAATCGATTAAAGACAATAAAATTTCAATTCATAAAACAGATAGATTCAAACTGATTTACAGGTGCAAATGGGATAATATCAAAGTTGATTAAATTTAATACTACACGTAGTAATTAAAGACGATTGGATTGAGTTTATTCAATTATTGTGATTAAACCCGATACGCTCCGATATGAGCGATAGAATTGAAAAGTATAGCATTTAATGAAATATATGGTTATTAAACTCGATTGAGAATCTTAATAGATTCAATCGATTATAATCAACTTTAATCGACTTAGTTCAATTGATTCTAATCGCTTTTTATGACTTTCAAGGAAATCGAGTCCAAATGTAAAATGTGGGGGACAGATTTAGACTCAGAATCGATTCAATATTTTTTTATCGATTTCAATCGGGTATTTCCAGCAGGGATATCTTACGTCTATGTGTTTCATACACTTATGGAATTCAGGATTATTAGCCAACCTGATCGCGCTTTGATTATCGACGTACAATACTGTTGCTGTATCACATTTTTCACCGAGATTGCCCAGTAGATTTCGTAACTATATATTTTCTCTCGCTGCTGCCGCAGCAGCCACATACTCAGACTCAGTCGTACTTAGTGTTACCGTCTTTTGTTTTTGACTAGACCACGTGACTAATCCGTTTGAAAAACTAAACGGGTACCCCGTAGTCGAACGACGTGTGCAGGGATTCTCTGCGTGATTGGCATCGCAATACCCTACTAGACTAGACTCTTTTCCTTCGCTTCTGTACACGATACCTAGATCCGGATTTCCGTTCAGATTCGCGAAAATTCTTTTGACGGCCCTCCAATGCGTCTCATCGTGTTTATTCAGAAATTTTGAAACTGTATTCACAGCGAATGCAACGTCTGGGTGAGATACTACAGATAAAAACATAAGCAATCCGACTGCCTCCCGGTAAGACGTATCTCTCTCGAATCTCTCGACGTCTTCTACCGGTTCTAGCACTGCGTGAGGATCGGAAGGAACGCTTACTGGTTTCGCATCAGCCATCCTGAATCTCTCTATAATCTTTCTCGTATATTCGCTTTGGTGAATCATCATTAATCGCTCTTCCCTTTATCTCGCGATTTGCAGCTCTACGAATCTACTCGCGTCCCCGATAGTTATTTCAAACGCTTCTCGCAGATGCTCGACCACTCACTCAATCACGCTCGACAATTTACAAGTAATGAGTCCATCGTCTACAAATATCGGCCTATACACGTTTTTATTATCGATCATCCCTTCAAACACGCACGGATCCGCGTCGGACTGTTCTAGATCGATTTTTCTCACAAAATCACTAAATCTCGCAATCCAACATCTTGGCACATGTTTCAGACCGTACAATGATTTATTTAATCGGCACACAACACTTTCACTTTTACCCTCGACATCTAGTCCGTCAGGTATTTTCATGAAGATTTCCTTCTCAAGTTCCCCGTAGAGAAAAGCAGTGCGGACATCAAACTGCAACATCTCGAGATCATCTTCTGCCACTCGAGCCAGATGCATTCTCAACGAATCGTAACGTATCACTGGAGCGAATGTCTCGTTGTAGTCTATCCCATATTGTTGCCAAAAACCTCTCGCGCATAGCCTCGCCTTGTATCTTGGTTTGTCGACTGTTTTCTCGCGTACGACCTTGAAAATCCATTTCGAGTCGATTATTTTCATGTCCAAGCGCTTCTTTACCACCGTCCAGGATTTTCACCAAAAGTCACTTCGAGTCCTCTTTTAGTGCACATTCCGACCAAAAAAAGATTCTTCCGAATGCTCGGTACGTACAGCACGTCTTCGATGCTCGATTCATTCCACCGGCCGTCAACAAACGCTGCGATGCGTATCACACCCTCTCCCTTTACCTCCATTCTCGGTCGTTGCCAAGTACGATCACACCGCCGTTACCCGGCGTGAATTCAGCGAACCATTCTAGATGGTGGGAGATGTGTCTTGATGCTCTACTGTCGGTCAACCATGCATCTGCTTTATCGACTGCCAGCACTTGTTCGATCACTTCGTGAAAAGGTTCGTCACTCTTCTCGCGCAATCGCGATTTCCCGCACTTTTCTTCGACCGACGCTACGAATGTGTAATCTTTCGCGTCACTATTATCACGACCGCTACGATCATCGCAATCGCCACGATTATTCTTTTTCGTCGGACACGAACTCGTGAAATGACCCTTTTCTTTGCACCGAAAACATGTCACTTTCTCAGGATCCACAGGCTTCTTTTCCTTATTTCTGTTTCCGTCTTTTTTCGCGTTTTTCCCAGCACTACTTTTTGTCACCATTAGGGCTTCCGTAGCTGAATCACCGCTTTCGAAACGCGCTTCCTCACGAATAAGTTTTTCAGTTAAATTGTCCACAGTCTGTCGCTGCTCCTCTATGTTGTCCCACACTGTACGAAACGCACTGTATCTCGTGGATAGATTGGCTAGAATTTTCGATTATTATCATTGTATCGTCTATCGCACCACCGAGATCGCGCACTTGTTGCGCCATACTTTTAACGGTTGCCACGTGCTGCACCATCGAGTCTCCCGGCCCCATCCTGTACTCACGAAATTTTTGCATGAGATATAGTTTGTTCGATGCTGATTTTTGCTCGTGTATCAAACACAGAGTGTCCCACATCTCCTTGGCCGTTGTGCACGTCACTAGCGATTGCAGCTGAGCTCTCTCGATCGATATCGAGATCAGAACCATCGCCTTGGCATTGTCCTTTTTCCAGACGGTTCTCAGTTCAGCTGTTGCATCTGCAGCCAACCTTCTCGTTCCATTCACGATTTCATCGACACCTGCCGCTACGAACGCCGCTTGCAACTCGAATTTCCACGTAAGGAAATTTGTCCCGTCGAGTTTTTCGACGTGCCTCGAAAATATTTCCGACGTCATCTCGACCGAAAGAAAAACACTTTTGCACTTACTGAAAAACACGCACGGTACGGATTACCACCTGTAGCTCAACAAAAAAAAAAGTCTGCCACGCGGTCTAACCCACGCTATCACACACGCATCTTCTCGATCGCGCCTCTTGCTCAGAAAATATCAAATTCCGCGCAGCCAGAACGACTGGCCCCATAACCTTTTGGTTTATTCGATAGAATAATATTAACGGCAATGAGGAATCAATGATTAGAGATAAGGATGTATTTGGATATATACAGCACAAAAGTTTTATTTGTTTTAATTAACGCAGCAAAACACCGACTATCCAACATGAACAGAAGTCAGAATTCCCTGCCCAAAATGCACGATAGGACACAATTAAAATACAATAAGTTTTTTCCGATTTGAACTGTGAATGCATTGTGTTTAAATGTGGTTGATTCGGCAACCAATAAAAATATATTTTAATTGGTTTGAATCCGGCTTTGCGCATTAAATTCAATTCGTATTAACTGGAACTCAGTTGTACAATTCTATTGGATGAGTGTTAATAAGGTTTAACATGGCAATTTCAACTGTGATTTAATTGAACCAAACTGTGAATCATATTTAATACTTTTTAATTGCTAACTAAAATTTTAAATGTTTATTTGATCCAGTCGGTTTCAATGCGGTAGATTCTTAATTCGGTTTAACGTGGCAATTTCAACTGTGATTCAATTGAGCAGAATTGTGAACTACATTTAATACGGTTTAATTGGTAAATAATATTTTGAATGTTTATTTGATCCGGTGGGTTTCAATGCGGCAGATTCTCAATTTGGTTTAACTTGGCAATTTCAATTGCGATTTAATTGAGCCTGTCGCGTTTTGCGGAACTAACCGAAAGATGCAACGCCACATCTCAACTGAGGTACCAACAGCTGACAAGGAAGGTCACTGCTATACCAACTGCCATGCACTCTACCTCACCATAGGGTAACTCCCTAAGCAACTTCTACTTACCTACAACCTTCCGTCAAGACAAGACAAGCATACTTCCTTGATTCGCCGGCGCAAGCATCAATTATAAAAAATACAGCCTAGCAACGAGTTATGAATTTACGCAGTTCGAGTATAAAAGAGCATGCGCCACCACTGGATATCACCAGCATTCACCACACCCACTCGATAGAAGGAGGATCTACAGCAGCATTGGGAAGACGCCTAGCGACATTACATTCACTCAGCTTCCTGAGATTAAATCAATGTAAGCTATGCACCCCGTACATTATCATTTCCAATTGAGCTCTTTACACATCTACGCCTATTAAATTATTGCCGCCCATCCGTGCGCTTGACGCAAATTGGGGAAACTCTTATTTTCAAGTCAATTTTTCATCACTGACGAGTCAATTTAATTGTGTGCAACTCAAGTCTATTTTCTTCTTCGTTACGCTCCCTAGACGTAACAAGTGGGGGCCCCTCCTTAAAACGGATTAGTGCAATATTTAATTGGCGAAGATTTTTCTTGCATAATTTTTAAGTAAGCATGAATACTGATAAGAATATTGCAAGCGCACTTAATAATGATGCAGCTCGCATTTTACTAAAGCATGCTTTAAGAATAGATTCGAATGTAAGATTCAGCTTACTTGAAAACGTGTTAGCTTATTTTAGTAACAGACACGATAGCGGAATAAATAGCGATGAAATTGATGACGGCTCTAAAAAAAATAGTAGATTCAATTATAGAAGTGTTCAAAAACGACGTAAATCGAGACGACATTATCGAATGTTGCGGAGACAAATATTTAATAAATGCGATTAGTGAATTAATTAGTCAAAAAATAAATCCAAAGTCAATAATAGAGAATATAATTGGGAAGGACAGGACAGAAAGAATCGCGAGTATAAAATAAATAAAATTCGCTCCTGAAATAACGGAAGATAGGACGAAATATGCATCATTTGAAGAAACGCCACGACAGGAAATAACGAACACAATGCCCACTACTTCCACAGAAATAAATTTACAAAACGCAGCTGCGTTCACGCAGCACGCCTCTAAATTCGGGAACACATACAGTGCCGAGATTACGAATATTTCACTCGCGATCAGTAAATTCAACTCTTGGTCAAGTAAGACCGCTTTCAATAAAAGACGCTCTAGAATTAATTCCAAAATACAACAGAGTAAATATACCGCTGAGTCAGTTTTTAGACGGATGTAGGGAAGCGTGTAACATTGTCACTTCGTACGACGTTGACCTTTTTAATATTGGTAAATCGCTCCGTGCTCCGCAGGTTACTAATTATATCAGAATCGATCAAAATAACTATATTGTAAAACTTGCTAACTACCGTTGACATCTGTTTTAAATACCGAATATCAAATTTAAAATTATAAAATCTTTTCAAAGCCAATAAAGATAATTTCGTTTCATTAAAAAAAGAAGTGAATTTGTTTAAAAATAAAAACCACATCCATCAATCTGCAGCGACAAGCCGAACGAGAGATCTACACTCGTCAAACAGTAAGTCCAACGATCCCATTCAATTGTTAAGAAATAAATCCATAATTTCAAATAATTAAGAATCACGGTGGAGCTTTATCCACATAAACATACTCGTCCAGAAGTGAGAGTCTGGACATCACAGCATAATTAATGAACAACATGAGCCCGATTTAGCTAGGTTAATTAAATTACGATTATTCGGGGAAGCTTTAAAAAGCGCTTCAAAAAGAATATTTACGTCAATAGAAGAAATAGGAAGATTTTTTGATAGCATTTTCGGATCGGCAAAAACATTACATGAATTGCACGGAGACTTATCTAAAATTAAACAAAAAAAGGATGAAAGCGTAGTAGTTTTTCAAATAGAATGAAAGCCATAGGGCAGGAAATTTTAGAAGCTGCGAAAAGAGAAGGAAGAAATACAGGGAATCATTATAGGTAATTAGAAGAGGATTAACTAAAATTTTTTATAAGACGTCTGCACTGGGTAATTAAAGCGCGGTTAGGTACAGTGCAAAACTTAGACGATGCGACAGCAGAAGCAATAGAAATTGAAAGAGATTTTGCGTGCTACGAACCAGAGGAATTAAATGACACTATAAAAATTATAACAGAAAATAAAAATCAGCCTCAAATCGCTAAAGTCCAGTTCATAGAAGATACACCGAGAGTAGTGTGTCAAATGTGTACAAAGCCGGGCCATACAGCACCCAAGTGCTGGAAAATCGGGCAGTATGCTGGCAACGCGAACGAGCAAGGCCAGCGTAGAGGCGCATGGTCGGGGCCTAGAGATGCGCATTGGCCGACTCAATGGCCGTGCTAGGGAACGCCCGCGCCGAGAGAACAGAATAACCAATACTTACATAGACAAAATGCTACGTTTCCTAGAAACGAAAAACAAAAATTCGAACCGGTAATATGCAAATATTGTAAAAAGGAAGACACAAATTCTAAGCTTTAACTCTAAAAGTAGAGTTTTAAATGAAAGCCTCACAAACTCGCAGAGTAATACGAAGCTCTGCTATGAAGCATCAAAGTCCGTCTCGAATAGTTTTTCCGAGAAAGGGGGGAAGGTACAAAATAATACGGAAAATCTAATACCACAATTTATCTCAAAAGTAAAAATTAGCGAAAACAAACGAGGAGAAATGTGTGAAGAAGAAACTCTATTTGAAGAAATGTGCTTATTACAAGAACTCTGCAGCAAAGGAATGAAAAATAACGGAGTGTTATACGAGAACGCAAAAGATATGGAAATATTAATACAAAATGTTGTGTTTAAAATTTTAAATAACGAATTATGTGCGCGCATAGGAGGGGAAGCATGCCAGGTGCTGCTTACACTGAAACTCTACACTGAATTGGGTTCTTTATCTAGTGAAACTAGCAAAAATGAAATAGAAAGAGTCTGGGAAGTAACTACAAGAATTAAAAAACTATTTAAATAAGGCTGCTAAATTCGAGAAAGGAAAAAGCAGAGTTTTATATATTAAAGAACACACGAACAATAGTAGGATAAAAGAGGTTAAACAACTACTACGTCTAGATCATCTATCGCCTATAGAAAAAACTGAAATAGAAAAACTTATAACAAATTTCAGCGATATATTTTATATTCCGGGCGAGAAACTTACAGCTACCCCAATTCTCAAACTCACTATACCGACCACCGGCGATATCCCGATAACATCGAAACAGTACCGCCTACCTCCCGTACATAAGGAGGAAATTCAAAAGCAGGTAAATGAACTACTAGAAAAGTGGATAATTGAGTCCTCAACATCATCGTACTCGAGCCCATGTTTCCTGGTACCCAAAAAGAAGGATTTACAAGGCAATAAAAGATATCGGATATATAGGAAACTAAATGCAAAAACATTGGATGACCAATTCCCTCTACCTAACATTAACGACATTTTGGATCAACTAGGAGGATCTAAATATTTTTCAGTTTTCGACTTAGCTGCAGGATATCATCAACTAGAAATTGATGAGAGAGATAGGCATAAAACCGCATTTGTAACTAATGGAGGTTTCTATCATTTTCATAGAGGAAGTTTTGGTTTGCGCACAATGCCTGCAACGTTTTCACGCACACTCACAATAGCACTTGCAGGGTTATTAAATAAGGAACTTTTCTGTGTCATTGACGATATAATTGTTTACTCGCGAACCTTGGATGAGCACATAAAACGACTGGAAAATCTGTTTTTAAGATTACGCAAAGGAGTACTAAAACTGCAACCGGAAAAATGCGAGTTTTTCAAGCAAGAAGTAACATATTTAGGCCATTTAATAGGTGTGCAAGGGGTCAAGCCCGATCCGCGCAAGTTAGAAGCAGTAGATAATTATCCAAAACCGAAAAATCAAAAGAATATCAAGCAATTCTTAGGATTGGTGGGATATTACAGAAGATTTATTAATAAATTTTCTAAAATCGCTAAACCATTAACAGATTTATTAAAACAAGACGTGGAATTCTTATGGACGGAGAAAATGCAAAAAGCTTTTGATATACATCCTCATTTTTTCAAATTTCGAACAAAGTTTCAACTTAACGACCGACGCATCGGGATATGCTGTGGGAGGAATTCTCTCGCAAGGGAAAATCGGCAGCGAGCAACCAGTCGAATACGTTTCAAGACTATTAACCAATGTAGAGAAACGCTGGGACACGTTCAATAAAGAAGGACTGACGCTGGTCTACTGCATTAAACATTTCAGACCATATATTTTTGGAAGACTTTTCTTTCTCATAACCGACCATAGGCCGCTTGTTTGGCTACAAACACACAAAGATCCCAACTCGCGTGCAATGCGTTGGCGACTGCTGCTTGCAGAATACGATTTCGAAATCATATACAGACCGGGGCGTCTAAACGTGGTAGATGCTCTATCTAGTAACCTAGTGGAGAGAGTTTTGACAATCACTGAAGAAACGAGTGTACACAAGGAAGGGGAGACAAGAAACCTCCAGCCAGGCACAGGTATGACCACTCGAGCACGAGCGGGACGCCAAGTGAGCGACAAATACAAAGAGGCAATAAAAGCCTTACTCCCTCGCAAACATCAGAAACCAGCAGAGGAAAGTCATAAACCGCTCCAACCCGTCGAGAAGAAATGCACCGAAGCGCCACTACCAAAGGTAAAAGAATGGGAACAAATTCATGAGGTAGACGCAGAGGCACAGACGAATCACACGCAGCAAGAAAAGGAGTATGCAAATGAAGGAGAAAATTTCGACGAGGCGGGCTCGCATGAAAATACAGGGAATAACGAAGACCCGTATAG
>UELU01137328.1:0-18612 GCA_900490025.1 Megastigmus dorsalis
GTTATGACTTTTTTTATTAAAAGAATTACAACACTTCGGTGGTGGTGTCATGATGAAAACAAGACTATGAATGCGAGTAAATAAACAAACATAATGTGCACGTGTTATTCGTGATTTTCATTTATTTATACGGGCGTCCTCTATACTGAAGTCAAGGATTTAAAATTTAAAAAAAATATATTTTGATACTATCATTTTAATAAAACATTCTTCGAGAATATTTACTATGAAAAATAATCATATAAATTGTTAAAATAATAAAATTGTCGGCGAATTGCTACAAACCATTTGATTCGGCTTCTTTAGAATGTAAGATTTTTTCGAGCTATTCAAAATCAACATTTGTACAAGTAATTAAAAAAAATAAATAATAATTAGCATAAATATTTATTTAATAATTGTCTACATTTTTTTATATATTTAGTTAAAACCGTAAGCTTATAACGTAGCTACGGACACGCGGTTTATCGGCGCCGTACGCCGCCGCAGCCGCAGTCGCGAGCTTACGCGATTGTTTAAACGTTCATAACTTTTTTTCGGGTAGAGTGCAGTAAAATTTTTTTGTGCGGATGTTTAATATATACATTAGAGAGTAAATAAATGAAAAAAAAAATTATTTAAAACAAGGAGAAGTTGGTTAAATTGCCAATTGTTTATTGTAAAATCAATTATTTATTAACAAACTAATTTTTTTTTCATTTAAATAATCCTTCATTCAATTCTACCATCAATTTTGAATCTACCATAAAAATTTCATCAAGTTTCATTTAATAGTTTCGGAAATATAGCAATTACAGAAAAAAGTAGGTAAAAAATTCATTTGTTAATAACTTTTTACAAAATTAAAATTTTACAAAAATATTTTCGGACGTTAATCTACACATATAAATGTTTAAGAATCCACCATTACATATGTGAAATTTGAATAGTCGATTTTTAGTGGCCCACTTGAGAAATTTTGACTCAATATAATTTTCCAAGTCTCGAGACGGTTTCCAGAGATAATGAGCTCACTTTTTATTCTCAATTGCTATGATTTTAGAATACGAACTGGAAATCCAGGAACTACACAAAACATATAGATCAATTTCATTATGTAGAAAATTATAAAATTTAGCAAGATTTGTGTCCAAAATATCATCACATAATACACAGAATTCTAATTTGCATTCTTCAAATTTCAGTAATAACTTTATAATCAGCCGCCAGAAAATTAATCTTTTGATTGGATCTTTATATTAATTTATAACCTTATTTACTGGCCAAGAAATTGGGCAAACGCAGCTTTTCGGCTAAAAATGTGTACAGCTTGACATTTTAGAAATCAGATTACTCCAAAAAATTCAGTAAAAAGGAGCGACCTTGAATATGATACAAATTAAATCAATGTCTTTTAGTCGGATCTTTAATTTACAATCCTTTTTACCGATACAAAACTGTGCAAACCACCTTTTCAACTAAAAATATTTACAGAGTATGATTTTAGAGAAATCAGTTTACTAAAAAAAAAAATTCAGACTAAAACATTAAAACGGAAATATATCTCTTGAAAGGATTGTTTAATTTTAATCTTCAAAGACCTCATGCAACAGATAATTAAGACGTTTGCTGTATAGAATTTGAGAATGATAAATTGTTTTTTTTAACTGTGCGCAAAGCACAGATTTTGGGCACTTTGAACTGGAGTGCGCAAAGCATTAAGTAAAGCCATGCTGAATGCGCCCGAAATCCATGGTCTGCAAATAGAAAAATAAGATGAAAAGTCGAGCAATGCTCACTCAGTTAAAAAAAAAGGGATTCGATTCGTGCAGTGCGCAAAGCAGCTGAACCTATAACATAAGTAATAATTGTCACCCTCAATTCGCTTTGGAAACAAATTACACCCATGTCAGGAACACCTACATCTAACATAACTATTTGAATGCGTTAATTATTTTAATTCTTTCTTCAGTTTACCCTTAAAAGAAAACGAAATTATGAACCAAGTTATGTCAAAATCGGTGAAATAATTCCGGAGATATGGTGCGTGACGTACCCTACCCACACTCAGAATATTTGGTAAAAACAGCATATAGAAACTCCTCAATGTTTAAAAAATACTTCTATAATGTTATTTTAATTTTTTTTAGTACCACGAAGCTCCTTTTATGAGGAAGCGATATACATTTACGAAAATAATCTGTTTTAAGTTTACAAATTTAACTGTTATTATTCATATTATGCGATGAGAAACGCTGAAAATTAACATTCTCTAGTAAAACACAGACTTTTGATGGAAGACGTTGGCTACAGAACAAGTCAAACGTTCATGTTGTAGTATCTTTGATATACGTGACAGTCGAGAAATTCGAGAAGGCAACTTTTGGCGCCGTTTGCCAGCATGACCAACGACGTCGACTACTGCCCGACAATGCAGTTTCAAGTGTCTCCTTGCAGGAAGTAAACCACCCTGCCTCTTAGAAAAAAACATTTTAAAGAAAGTCAGGACAATTCTTTTCTTTCTGTCATTGAAATCTTATGTAAAACGCGTTCTCACTAATCATTACAATCCTTTTAAATAGACATCACAATCAATATTTTAATAACTAATCATTTAGATTATACATTAGCAAATATTATTACGTGCATATCATAGTATTCCGTATACGCATGAAATTAATATATACGTTTGGCAGTAATTCAATTTAAAAAAATGTCATGAATTCTGAAAATTTAAAATGTTATTCCTAGCATAAAAAAACTTTTCCATGATTTTATTCAGATTTATTTACCGTTTCATTGTTGAACAAATCAAAGAGATATAAAAGAAATTTAACACGTACTCTTATGGAGCGCAAAGGTTTAATACAAAAAATAGTCACTTATATAATGTGCAAACCCAATAATAAAATTCTCATCCTCTAAATTAGACAAAAAATGTGTAAAAATTTTTAACACGTTTCATAAATGACTTTTTTGTTTTAAACCTTTGCGCCGCTTGGCGCCCCATAAGAGTACTCACTTTGATTTGCTGAACAATGAAACAGTAAAATAAATCTGAAAAAACTCATGGCATAATTTTTTATGCTAGGAATAACATTAAATTTTTAGAAATTTTTTACATTATCGAAATTACTTTAAATGATACATATAAATAAATTACCAAAAAGTTTGTGTGAATTAGTTGTAAAAATAAATCTTCCATTTAGTAGAATGAATATAGTCAATCAATCTGATTTAATATAATACGTTTCTGAAGTAATATTATTTTGATCGGTAGGTATAGTAGTATTATGTATCCTCAGGTTTTTACCCTCTATATACTTCCTAATTTCGTTAAAAGGGGGCTCTTCCACTAGCACTCCTAATTCTCAGATTTAATTAAATAATGTAATAAATTTATAATACAGTGAAAGTATTCATATGCAACATTCAAAATAAGAAAGTTTTTTTACTGTTATAACTTCAATAATTCATTATCATATAAAAAATGTTACCTAAATTATTCTCCATTATCATGTCAGTATAAATAGATACTCATCGATATTAACAGGGTCCTATTACACTGCTTTAGCAGCAGACTGTAACTTGAGCTTCTACGGTAATATATATATATGCGCCGATGAGCTGCTGAATACCGTTTGCTGCTCGGTCTGTCGGTATCAGCTTTAGAAAACTACATTACCTTCCGCCAACCGTATGTCTTAAGTGGTACTTCAAAAAAGATTTCTACTTTTCTTTAATCAACTTTTCTCAACAACACGTTTAAAACTTATAGATCAATACTGAATTGAATTTTTCGCTTTGAACTAATGTTTGTTTTTATGATACAATAAAAAATTACAGCTGAATATTATTATTTCTAATCAATTACAACACACACGTCTGTTTTTTTTAGATCGATATTTTATTTAATTATCATAGAAACATTTTGGTGAAATACTGACCCAGTAATGTTAAAAATCACACATTTAATGAAAAAAGTGAGTTTCACGGAGAGCCTGCCTTACGTGCTTTATACCAGACTAAATAAAAACATTGTTGGACCCCTTCGTATATTTTCTGAATCAATATTGAAGTCCTTGCGTAGCCTTGGAGTAACAGGTAGTTCTCTTACTGATCTACTTTTTTCTCTATATTTCCAAATTCAAACTCTAGACATGATTTCAACAGCTTACATAAGCATTATTCACAAATTAATTCATTATTTTTTTCGAGAAGTTGGATTAAAAAGATAATGATAAGCTTGTAATAGAAATAATAAATAACACTTTTAATAAAAAGTTATTTAGTATTAAAATTGATAGCTATTTACTTGCAGAAACATAATTAAATTGAAATAATGCTTCATATTTTATATTATAATAAAAATTACAAAATTTATACTTCGAAAATATTTGTTCAATAAAAAACAGTTCTTAACAACATTGTTAAACGTTGTAAAATAATATAGTTGAAAAACATTTATTATCCTCATCAAAGTACCATTTTAAATATCAAATTATTTTGACAGTAAGCGAATACTGCTTTGTTAGCAAATATTTATTCTGTAGGTATATGTTCAAATAATTCGAAAAAAAAAGAGTAATGACCTTTTAATAATAATATTTCAGAAAACACAAACAGTAAATTAAAAACGCGTCAAATTTGTTACACAAAATAAATTAAAAATATTTTTTGGAAAACAGATAAACTTGATATTTTTTTTAAATAATGCATGCTATTATGATTGGGGTATAATGAAGTTTGATTAATATATTTTAAACAATTTTTCTTTCTAATTTCAAAATACCTAAATTTAAAAAATATTCTAAAGTACCGTAATTTCTCTTGTATCTATAACTAGTTTTGGAAAAGGATTTCATATTTATTAAATTATTTCTACGGATATGGTTTTGAAATCAGGAAAATAAGATTGAGACAAATTTGTCACTAAATGTGCTTTATGAACATTTTTTCAAAATTATCTTAAATTTCAACATCTTCAACACTTTGAACAAACTTTTTCTAATGCATTATAATTTTAAATCTCTCATAAAATGTCTACATTTTTAAATCAATATTAGAAAGAAAAACACAAAACGAGAATGATCAATAATACTGTTCTCATCAAAATTACTTTTCGATTGCACGGACAAAATACGTCATCGAGTTAAGCCATGACTGCATTCTGGGAAAGCTGCAAAAGCCCGACTTCCATGATCCAAGACAGTAACGAGGACGCAATTAAAATAGCTGCATAGCAATAAAATAGAATTTAACGATCCGTCCGCGATGAGGAGGAACTAACGAATCGTAAGAAAAGCTTTTCCGAGCAAGACTTTTCTCGATGTGTCAAAAGTGTCTCAGGGCCACTTGAGTCCCGTCGCACGCTTCGAAACTTCGGCTCGGAGCATCGGATAGCGTGTGACGTCCATTGTCTTTTTTATCACAGCGTGACGAATTCTATAGCTTTGCCTCGAGAGGGTCGTAAAGTTTCGAGTGAATTATGATATATCCATTATATTTCTATTCTGCGCGTTTGTACATTATCCGTTAATTTTTATAATCTCCAAAATTCCAAGCTCTGTAATTATTGTTAAAAATCGCTCGTGTAATTCTTAAAACCGATGTTGCTGTACTTTTAAGATTAGAACGACATTGTTTACGAGATATAAATTTAAATTTCATGTAGACATTGTACATTATATAATGCTCATTTCTCATTCAAATTTTATGTATAACGCTTTCCATGCATGAATTACTTTGGAATACTTTATGCAGAATAAAACTTTTCGCGCTTCGTAACTTTCTCTGAAAATGCGTGCAAACAACAAAATTATTTATAAGATTTTTTAATTTAGAAGACTTTAGAAATACGCTGGTAGAAAAGTTTTGCAGCATAATGCAGAGATTAAAAGAATGATAAAAGAAAATCGAA
Organism: Megastigmus dorsalis; assembly: GCA_900490025.1. NCBI lineage: Eukaryota > Metazoa > Arthropoda > Insecta > Hymenoptera > Megastigmidae > Megastigmus > Megastigmus dorsalis. Next base: position 5,900 of record UELU01137328.1, read on the forward strand.
TAGTGAATTGTGCACGAATGGATATTCATTTCCAAAATCTATTCGTGCCCTAATAAAACAATGAATTTTTTTCATTCTCGACAATTATAGTACGACAATTATAGACAATTACATACTGCACATTCTACATTCTGGGCTACAACATACGTTATTAACGCTGCAGATTGTTTGCTATTTCATATATCTCCACCCACCAAAATATTATCAAATTCCAGAACTGTAATGTCTGCCGTACACGTGTTGTTAACACTCCACCGACCTAAAAAAAAAGGGTCGTTATCTCAAAAACAGACTGAAAGAAGAAAATCTTAAAAAAAAAGAGAGACAAAGAGCCATTCTCCTATGCTTTTTCTGTTATCTCCTTCCGCGCGCGTCCATATGCGCTCTTTTTCACATTCTCAAATATGAGTATACACACAGCATAAAAGCCGCATTCCTGTATATCCGTGCAGTCCCGGGCACATTTGTTTCGGCTTACAATACGAGAGGATCCGTGGTAGTCCGTATACCTGAATATTTTTGCCATCTCGTCTGTCTTAGTTACATGCGCGCGCGCGCGCGTGCGCGTTTGGGCATCTGGAAGGACTTAAAAGCGGCGGAGAAACGGGGGAAAGAGCTGCTGCGGGGAAAAATTGCCGAAGACGTGCAGGAGCCTTAGCCGTTCGGATGTATGCGTATGCATGTATTCTATAGTACCAGTAACGGGGTAAAGACTCGTGAGGCCCCGATGTAGATTAGGCTCTCGGGGCATAGGAGATTATCGAACGGGTGCGAGAGACTAGAACGACAAGGCGCCACCAGTTAATCCCCTCGATATGTAGTTAGCGTGTACGAGGTAGGAGAAAGGAAAGGTCTTTGCGCATCGCCTGTGGGGTATTATAATCTTTTTTGCCTGGTGACTACTCGATGGACAAACTGGACCAGTCGTCGAGCTTCGAGATTAGGCGACGACTTTCGGCGGAAAGCCAACGCGGGGAAAGTCCCTGGTAAGACCTGCGTAAAGCGGTCTTTTCGGGTAAAACGTCAGGTTTGGATCGACTGACCGTACACGCGAAGAGATTGCGGGACAGTCAGCTTTAATTGGGAATTAGAGCGAGGGAAATCTGGATTTTTGGCGGGTATTGGTTACGTAATGCATTTGACGAGTTGACTGGGAAAACATTGCTGAGCGCGGTCGACTTTGCGCTGATGCTTGTCTTAACTTTGATGATTATTATTTTTGGAAAACACAAAGCTTTTTGCGGGCTGCGGTCGTATCTTTTTTCTAAGCTAATTGGATGATTATCTATTGGTGTTTTTGGAGATTTACAGTTTTATTATTAGCTGCACACTTATATAGAAAGTATTTAAATGTCCTATTACTCTTGGTTATTAGTGACACATACATTTTCTTTCCTAAGATCAAAATAAATTGAATTGTGCAATAAACGTAAAACATCAATTTTTCGTTGAATGCAATGATTAATTACGTACCATTTCACAATTGATTATAATAGTCATATTTTCAAATAAAAAATGATATTGATCAAAATCGTGATTGAATTATTAATAAGCAATAAAAGCAAATTTACAAACTAGCTTCGACAACAATTTTTCCGAAATCACTTAATCAATAGTTTATCGACGATCATCAACCGATATTTGAATAATGTTCATCCCCGAATTGCGTTATTTCTGTTGAATCTTTGTTTTTCCAAAAGGTTATACCAAGACCATTCGCGCGATATCTTTTAGCAGTAGAGCCCATATAACCCCAACTCGCATTTAGCCACATCCTTGGCACTTTATATTTATAGGTGTGCATCGTTAGATATTTCGGGGTTTGTTGTTGCTGGCTATACGAGAATAGTATCATTAGTCAACTTCAAAAGTTCTGATGACTTATTAAGGATGGTTTTCTGAAAAAACAAAGCGAGAGAGCCTATATATCCGGAGCGCGAGCGCAAGAGGCGCAGTGAGAAACTCATCTCCATAATCCCTCTCGCCTCCCTCTCTCGAACAATAACGAGCGAAAAGAATCTCTCTCGGTATAGCGGCCCGCAGCAGCCGTCAGATCGTAAAAGTCAAGCAATAAATCTTGGGCAATAAAATTGGGCATCAATGAGGCGCTAATGGTGTTTTCGACAAGCGTACAAAGAGCCCCACAAAGAGACACTTTGCGACCGCAGCCAGCGATTGACCGTTCCGGAAGGTGTGTGTATGTGTATTGTGACCGCGCTGAAGCCGACTGCAAGACACGGCCCAATGATGTCGCTCGGTAGGTATAATAAAAGTGTGCGGTGTGCTCGGGGCGGAGCCTGACTGGTTATACCCACTCTCGCTCGTTGAGTATGGACTGCGGGTAACGATGATTATGAATTGTAAATTGAAAATGATCGTCCGCAGCGATTTCGGCTACGTTTGCCCTGCTCTTGCGCTTGAAATATTTGCATTTTGTGGAATATAAGCCCACATTTTATGCGGCGCGTTGTGTATACGAAATGTATACGAAATTCATGCTTGCACTGAATGATTCGCTGCAAGTTCACTTTATTCGTTCCCCGGCAAAATCGAATATCGTTGTACAAATGCAACTTTTTATGTTTTGTTTAAAATTGTTACAACCGAGGTTACAACAAAAAACATCGATAGCATTAAACTATTGGTATAAACATTATATATTCGACTCAATTGCAGTAAACTGTATCGGGAGTCAAGATAAATCTCTTTGAATTTATGAAATAAGTTGTCTGCACGAAAAATGCTTTCCAGTACCGATCAACTCCTCATGGCAGGATCCGCAGCCTCGTCAGCGAGATGCTGTACAGGCATCCAGGAGAATGGGGGATGCCGGTGCGGTTTTACGACTTGCAGGCACGATTCGCAGGCGAGGAAGTTGCCAGGCTAGCGGGGCACGCACAAACGAAGCGGATGGAGAAATCGCGCGTGTCTATAGGAAGCAGTCGATAAAGCGGTAGCGCGAGATCAAAGGCTGGCGACAACGGATATGCGTACCGCAACCGGCCGAATAAGTTATACGTATGCCTAGTGCAGTCCCTGTGGTGGCTGTGCCACGCCGCCTCGAGCACTTCGCGCGAACTTTTCTCTCTCTCTCTCTCTCTCTCTCTCTCCCTCCTCTTCATCAAAGACCCGCGGACGGATAAATGTAAGCGGCCGTTTAACGCGAACCCGTCGCTAATTTTAATTGCCGCCTGATTTACGTCTTTCGGCTTATGTGTGCGCGTTTCTATGTGCCTGTGTATATATGAGTGTGTGTCGCTCTACGTAGAACCTCCTTTTTTGTCTTTGGGATTGTGATTGAAGACTAGCGATAGACTATGCATTTTTGTTCGAAGGGTTTTTATTAATATTATCGAATATGCAAAAAAGTTGTGTGGGTGTGTGTATCTTTTAGAGTTTACAAGTTAATTAATAAGTATTAATAATTAATTAATAATTAATAATTATTAAGGGGTGATTGTAAACAAGGGCAATTTGATTGCCCATTAATATTGATTAGACTGTAAGACCGATAGAAAGATCTTTGTCAGTTTATAATTAATAAGTAATTTCAGTATACGGAAAAATTAATCGATTAGTGGATAAGTTTTGACAATCACCGACGATACGTTTAGATTCGTTTCAGAGTACACAATATTTCAATGCTCAGCCTTTCGAAGCTTCCGAAACAAAAAGGCGCGTAGTGTTTTTCAAGAAAATACACTTCTTATTTACGAACTCGCGCAGAACAGGAACTTTTAAATGATGATTGATTACAAAGCAGTTGGATTATAAATATATTATCCACTTCATTTATTTTTTAATATATATGATTTAAAATTTAAGATAAACAATATACCGATCCGTAAAAGATGAAAAATGAATAACAAACATTATCGTTACAACTATCGTTATGAATAAATTCTAGAAAATACAAATCCAATATAAAGATAAAGTGCAAATATCTATTAAAATGTATCGTTTTCAGCAATTAAGACCAATCCTCGATCAACATTTACTTTCATAATAATAGACAGGTATAGCTGGAAACATTTTAAGCTTTAAATAAACATTTTGCAATATAGACATTACCTAATCCTTTAATATGAAAACGTATAGTTCTGAAACAATCAATGTAATCTAAGGTCTCTCGACGGTAAACAATAATTTTCAATAATATCCTCGAAATTCTTTCCCATCTCTCCATCGCGCAATTTCTCCGATTTTCGTGCGAAAACCCCCAACGAAAAGTATATATACGAGGCTGCATATTTGCTCAAATAAGTGCGGGTGCAATATTCGGTTTGCTGCCGATGCCACACGGTCCGTCGCCCCTGCGGCCTGTTTTCAGACAAAACACACAGCCGCACCGATCACCCCCAGGCAATATTTCCTTCTGCTTCTCTCGTGTCTTTTTCTTCGCCGGGTTTTTTTTGCATCGCGTCTTCTTCCCTTTGTTCCGCCTGAATTTTCTTTCGTCATCGAGAACTTTTCTTTGAAGAACAAAAAAACTATACTTTTAGCCGCCCGCTCATTAATTTCTCTTTTAGCTTTTTTACTTAACCTAGTGTTTATTTTAGCTAGTATTTTGTTACTACTTTCGTTGCCGAACATGAATATAATTAGTATATCCAAAATAAATCCGTCTTTAAAACTTGATATGCTTCATTTGAAGCTATAGATGCATAACAAATTTAATTAATCATTTTAATTCTTCAGTTATTCTGCCGATGCTCATCACCAAAAGAAGGATAATATTCAATAGAAAAGAATTCGCATTTAGATTCGCGAAACAAATTTAATAAAAATCAAGTAGCAAAATAAAATATTTATTCCTAAATTCACCACCATCGATCGTATTTTCCCGCTTAAAACAAATCAGATCTCATCGTGGCACTACAATCGCGACCAAACAAGTATCAGGTCCTTCCCACCACACCCATCATCCTCGCAATCACATCTCTCTCGGCCTCTCTCTGCCATCAGCATATCAAGAGAGCAGCCGCAAAAATTCAAAAAGCCCTCACCGCCAAAGCCTCGCATCGGCACGACCAATTTGCAGCGCACACATGCAGTCCTGCTCCGTCCGACCCCCTATATGTGCAGCATTCGGAAGAAAGGTTCCAAAGGACACACCGGAATCGGGCCATTAACGGCGACTGATGCATCGTACTCGCGCGCGCGCGCAAGCCCGAAATACACGCGACACGCGCTCAGACTTCCTCAGACAGCGTGGCACCACAGGAATTGGAGCTGCGTCTTATATGGGAGAGAGAGAGAGAGAGAGAGAAGCTCATCTCAGCAATAAGGAAGTGGGCCCGCTGCGCTTGAAAAAACACCCGAGACCCGCTAATATCGGATGGACCGTGTGCCTGAGAAAACAGTCACCGTTTTTGGTGCTATGCTCTACCAACTCACGCTTTACTATATATATATTTATGGACGCGAGAGGTTGCCAATGTTGGGAGCATTGGAAAATCGTTGTGAATCGCTGCAAGGATCGTGCATTTGTTTGTCTCCGCGTAAGTTAAGCTTTAAGCCTTGAATCGTATTAATAGATTAGTATAGAGAATCTTGTTCAAATTTCTGTATTATATTAAATCAACTTTGAAACAAAGCATCAATATTTTTCATTGAATCTTTTTTACATGATAACTTTATCGAAAATATACAAGAAAACTTCGAAATAATATTTATCTGCACTTTTATGAGATCCTGTAACTTTCAAATCAAAATACCTCTTAATCAAAACTTTATTACCTTTACTAAGATCAGGTCTTATACCTCATGAAGATAGAATAATTTTTGTATTTACAAGATCAGAACTCATAAGCTTGCGTTATTAACCAATTATAAGAGATTATAGGTTTCTCCGAAGCTAATCAGATAAAGGAAGCATCAAAACAGTAGACGACAAAAAAAGCAATATATGGACTCTCCACTTCAAAAGCAAAGTTCACCGCCCATCAAATCCTTACACCACTGAAGGAAACGATAATTTTCTCCACGCACGCGAGGCAAAGACAGTTTAAAAGTCAGTAGCGATCCTCGTGTATATAGTAGCGCGTGAAAAAGGAGAGTCCGATTCTGTTTACGCAGCCCCCGAAAAAAATCCACTGGTCGTCAGCAGGGGAAGTCCCGTTTCCCTCTCTCTTGCATCCCCCCACACAATCCAATATATTATCCCGCCGCTAGATGCACATCTCATCGTGAAAATGCCAGACAGCCTGGCACCAGAGAATTTTTCCAGACAGCTTGGCGACCGAATTTCTCGAACACGACCTCGCCGTGCAGCAGCGCCACAGGATGACGATGGATAAGGGAAAGTCGGCCTGTAGAGCATTGAAGAGAGAGAGAGAGAGAGGGAGAGAATAGCGCGTCGGCACCTAGTCATCGAAGGGATGTGGGCGGACATCGTTTTTCTCCTTCAGTTCCAAGCGTAAACATGTGTGTGGATGTTTGGGTGCAGCGTCAAGATTTTTAGCTTGGCTTTGTGAACATTTCTAAATAAAGTATCGGTTTTCCTTTGGTTTTGATTATCACCGAAATTGTATGTTAATGCTGTATCACGGGGAAAAGTCGTGAGCGAAATATGTTCAGGGCTTAGGCAATTTTTGCCTAAAACCTTAAGTACAGAGGGTTCAGCAAAAATTTACTCGATAGATTGAGCAATGTTTGCCCATCATCATAAATAAATTTTTTTTAACCGGTTGAGCAAGCCCGATTAAGTAATTTTTGCTGAGTGTGCTGAATAAAAATTACTTAATATTTGAATCAAATAGTTATTTATAATATTTCTTCCCCTTTTTTATTTTTATTTATAGGCAATACCTTATATTATTTATTCATTGTACACGATTAATGCCAATGTCTACAGAGTGCACAAACCATATTTTTCTATGTTTGTCAATTATAAGATATTTACATACATCTATATTTTTTAGTATTCGTCATAAATATGTTGGTGCTTCGTAACTTTATGTGTCGTATATGAACATATGGATCGATGTATTAACATAGTTCAGCATTAATTTATCTATAATTTTCGGCACGACGCCATTTCTCTATGTAATCATCGCGTTACAATGAATCTATTAATTGGATCGCCGCTGGAAATAATAATAACGTCATAATGTGTAAATGAAGCTGTACCGACCCGAACGCGTGCATCATGGGAATTTGATGCAGCATACCAGTTAAACGAGCTATCCTCTAAACTATATTATATAGATATGCCTATATAGAGCCGATAAAGATTATAAACCGAACCTTTACACCAGCTTTACAACTTTAAGCATTACCAAAATTCTTCATACCTGCAGTCCAATCAGAGCAATTACAATCTACTCTCATTACTAATTATTATAACATCTACTCCTGCATATATCTCGCCTGTCTCTTTCTGACAGGGGCTAATTAACGGTCTGACGAAAAGTACGACCACTTCCTTTTCCCAAAGTAGGCACGCTTCACAGTTCTACCTCCCTTATGCTCCTGCGCTACAGCCTCGATCGCTCTTGCATCCTTACTCGGTCACGTTCCCTTCAAATCCCCTGGAAATCTCTGTTTTCGTTGTAAAAGAAAAAAAAAAGAGACGGGGAAAATACGAGGATTTGAGAAATAAATCGAAATAATGAAGGAATATCTCATCAGTATTAAATAAAGTAATATAACAGCCATAATTAACGTAAAAGTTTCATATATATTTAAACGTCGCAACTGACATCGGATCAATAAATTTCATTATCAGCCCTCACCAGCAGCGCCACCGAAAGAAAAAAAGATCCGGGTAAAAATTACCAGTCCGTTACAAAAAGTAACTTATTAACATCGGGAGGTCGCATCGATCCGCGCTGCACAAAGAGCCTCTACCAAAGACCCGCGAGTATCCTTAATTGAGCTCGACTAGAGAGAGAAAGAGAACCGTCGGACGTTTCAAAAAAAAAAAAAAAAAGAATTAAATAGAGGAAGAAAAAAAAAGAAGAGATATAGAAGTCGCGCAGCACCAGCAGTAGCAGCAATAGCCCGTCACCTTGGTGAGCTGCGCGGCACTGGCGGCCGGTATGTTTTTCCTCTCCCTCTCTCTCTCTCTCTCTCTCTCTCTTCTTTCGGTAGCCATGCCGCTGTCAGTCGAGCGAGCTGACGGCGCGACGAGCGAACCGCCACCACCACGAAAGCGCCGCGTAATTGCTCGCGGCTTTTCGATCGAAGCGTAAAAATAATACGGCCCCTCTGCCGGTGGCTGCTGCTGCTGCTGCTCCGAGCCGAGGCCTTTTGTTGCGAGCGTAGCGCGCGGTTATATAGCCTTCGAGGGGAGTGCCCGAACATTTTCATTCGCTCCCGTCGTTATACATATATATATACACGAATTGCAACGGCCACCTCGATTTTATATCTTATGGCTTGCGATATCGAACGAGTGCAAGCTCGATGATTTGCGTTGTTGCGTGGTTGCGTTGGTGGTGAGGAATTTTCGGTTTGGAGGGGATATTGTTTATTGGGTTGAGTGGATTATGCGGTTGCTGTTATACTTGCAAGCGGAAATATTAAAAGAATGGAAACTATACTCCTAATTTTAATGAATGGTATAATATTTGAATGATTTGTGATGTACAGCATTTAACTATTTATACTTTTTTTTTAATTTTTGGTAGAGATTTGTTATTCAAACAAAAATTCTAAAACATTGCGTACTCTAAAGTTTCTATATATTTATTTGAGTAATTTTTCTTGCTTGAGAAATAATACTTGGTAAAGTAATTGATTTTAAATATTATTTTTTTAAAAATCTATGAACTTTACAAAGACAGCGCCTTATCATGAAAATTGGCATCTCCTGATGCTGCTGCATTCGATACGATAACATACGCGAGTCTGTAAAAATAAGGAAAAAGTTTTTATTTTATCAATGAGTGTATACACAAAATAATAAATTAAATTATCTTTAAATACTGCTTAATAAGTTTTTTTTTTAAATATAATGAAAATCTGAGATCGTTAAAAGCTCACGAATATATAAAACCAAAACAGTTTTAAATAGTGTGCTCATTGCAAAAATGTATATACTTATATTCAAGCATAAATATAAATAAAAATATTACCAACGTTTATGTCAAAGTAATCCAAATATTTAGTTATTTTGAAACTTATTAATTAAATTTTCATAATCATTCGATGGTAATAAATTACAAACCGTTATGCTTGAAATGCTAAATAGAATGTGAACTCAATGTTTTCAACTTTACAGAGAATGTGCCTTTCTTCATGTTCTATTGCTCTTTCTATAAATGAACAAAAACACGCCAAATCCAAAAAATAAAGTTAATTTTCCATTGTGAATGAACAAAAACACACCAAATCCAAAAAATAAAGTTAATTTTCCATTGTGAAATAGTTCCGGTATAAAAGGGATCCCCGATGCGAAAGGTCGCCCTTGCGACAATGCGAAAAGACGAAAAAGCTGACTAGTGTCAGCTCAGCGGATGATGCGGTCAGTAGGTCCTCTTTTCTTTCTCACTCTTTCTTCCCATTTTGTCGTTTCTTGTACTTAACATTTTGTCCAGTTTCTCATATTGTTCTTTCCTTTCTCCTTCCCTCTGTCCAAATCCGTTAATTATCATAAATATTAAATTGTGTACATAGCTATTTTTAATTTCCTACCAAAATATTGTACGATGTATTTAAGGTTAGCAGGTAAAATCGTGAATTCTTTAAACTATTATTCATGTGAAAACTAGGGTTCGGTTATAATAAATTTATTTTAAGAAATTTGGAGGATTTGTTAATAAAATTTAAATCTGATTACTCGTTGTAAAATTTTAGAAAATGCTTATAATAACGTTAGACTACTAGGAAAAGTTAAGAACATATCTATAGTTTCATAAAATTATTGGATATACAATGTGATTTGTTCGACAACACTTTCTATTCGTTACAGAATACTGAAAATCTCGGCAGGACACTCAATAATTGGTTCAGCGTAACGATGGTACGCAAGTTTATTAAAGGTCCGCTCAAAAAATCAGTCCAACTCACGCGGAAAATTTGCCAGGACACAACAAAGTCAAGCCATTCTCCTCGCACAAGGCAAGGCGGAAAACCGGTGTGTTTTGACACGACGGCACCTCGGGGGATAATCCGTTAAACGTCGCACAGTAGGTGGTCCTCTCTCTCACACGCACCGAACTGCAGCCAGAAAGTCCAGGGAATCCAGGTTGGCACGAGTCCTTTTGCGCGCTATAGTTCGCTCATAATGCCAAACATAATTCCTCTCTTTCTCTCTCTTTCTCTCTCTCTCTTTCTCTGTCTCGCAAAATCGTATAAGGACGCGCGTGCGCCCAACAGCACCCGTTGGCTCGGCCCCTATGCTGCATTAAAAGCTCGTGGCTGCTGGTGGCATTTTGGGATTTCAGACCGGTAAGCCGTATATTTTAAGGGAATAATCGCGCGGCGCGTTGTTTTTCGCCTGGGATTATAAACCAAGGTGGTTACAGGGAATCAGGGGATTCCCCCGCTAAAGGGAAGATTCTGACGTTCTGCTGTATGTGTGTGTGTGTCGTGCCGGTGTACCAGAAAATTGCTCGAGTCGCGATTGTCGACCTTTCGGTCTGTTTACCGATTTTACTGGTGGATTTGCGGCTGCCTTTCAATAAGCGATTTTCCCCCAAATAGTAAGTGAATTGTGAGGTCGCGTGGTTTGGCGACAATGCCGCATTGTAATTCGCCGTAGGAATGATTCTGAGGGAAGAATTCTGGAGAAAAATGCCTACTTCATTGCTCGTTATTGTACGAAACTGAATGTGGATGTTACGTATGTTACCTGCTTTTGTAATTGTAATTAAACTTCGTGTCCTAAATTTAACTATTATTTATTTTAATAATGTGCTACGAGTAAATAATCAATTGTATCATATATCAAAATAATTTGTATTGAATAAACAATCCCAAATATTTGTATGGGTCACGTATGAGGAATTCTTATACCGATAATAATATGTTTCATATGGATGGGAAATATGTATCCGCACAGAGCAGGGGCAATACTTGTATAAAGTATTGGAATACTATGACTAATATGAGGATCCACTGTCTTATATTTATTTAAAAACATGTGGGCTATAAATGACACATATATTCCAATACTTAAACTATTTATAATTTCTCTTGACTTAATTCGTAGATATTAAAGTCAATGAAAAATTAATTTAGTTTGCGTCAAAATATTTCTTAGTTTTGATGTCACCCATATTTTGGCCATATGTTTTGAAATAAACGCAATATAGCGGATCCATATGTTGGCCATAGTTTTCCAATACTTAGTGTGAGTATTGCTCTGGTGCTGTGTATATAATATATTTCCCATATATGAAACATAAATCGGTAGTATTACTTCCCATGAACGACCTATTATATTGGAGATAGACTTTGCAATATATTATCTATTCAGATTACTATTACGCGAGGTTCTCTACATAAACTGTATGAGTTTTTAATTTAAATATAAAAACCATATCATTAATTGGATTAAATTTCCTAATCAAGTTTTCAAATTGAATATTTACCATTTTTTAATGTATGTAAATAAAGCTTAAATTATTTTTTACATGCAGGCATACTTACCCCATGTATATTTAGGAATTTGGGAACAAGAATCTATAAATATATTTAAACTAAACACATAACTGATTAGCCCAGTCATCTCGACCGCAAATCTATACAGAAAATCTCAAATTACGCTACTCAATCGCGCCGTGTCCATTGCCTGCACACACAACGATATTCGCAATTTACTTTCAATAATATTATTTTTATTAATTCGATATATTCAGCTCTCAAATTGAGTAGGGCCTTTTTTCAATAATTTCGGGCACGTGCATTCACTCGATAGACAACAAAGGGATCCTTTGTTCTCGCGTTAGCGCAACTTCTAGCAAGCCATGAATTCACTTCTTCTTTTTTTTTTCCTTCTACTTCACGGTTAGAGGAGCGTCTGTCGAGCGCGCGCAACGTCAAGTGTAAGTGCCTCGGAACACCCATGTATATAACCGACGAATTATAATCCGTAGGCGTCAATCCCGCACGGTCATCTTGGATCAAAAGTTTTCTCTCTTCTCTCTTTCTTTCTCGCTCGTCTTCTGTCTTCGTCTTTCCGTCTGCCTTCTTCGACTTTTTATCATCGGCTACATTTGTGCATTTTGTTCGTTACGTTATAAATATGTATCGCGTACTGATTTTAAAATACGATTCAAATTTACAACAACTATTGATACAGTCCAAAAGGAACTACAGACTCTTCTTAAACACAAGCTGAGTCGTATGAAATTCGCGTTTATATTTCTTTATGAATATTATCGAGCCTATAAATCCCTTTAGCAATCCCCAATTCCTCATATGAACTAAAACTAGGTATGTAAGCTTAATTCCTCTTTTTATACCGCGAAGAATCCCAGAGCGCAATAATAAAAGCAATATCAATCGACGCGTCTCTCTCTCCGCTCGAAACTTTCATCTCTCGCTCTCATTCTTTCCCCTTTTCTCCTCTTTCTCCGTTATTTTCTCTCTGTCTGAGCGATCCCTCGACTCTCCTCGAATGACAGGAGGCATATATACGGACTCGCGCGCATCTCTCCATCGTCTCTTTAGATATTTATTCAAGACACCTTTCGAACGGAGTAGAGAGTGAGAGAGAGAGAGAGAGAGAGCCACCAAAGAATATATATATATATATATATATA
>UELU01137330.1:0-35215 GCA_900490025.1 Megastigmus dorsalis
ATATATATATATATATACCAACCTACACCCTATACTTCTCCATATGTATATATATATATATGTATATACACACACATGCGGTTAAGGAAGGTACTTGGTCTGTCCTGAGAGACGAGAGAAAGAAAGAGAGAGAGGGAGAGAGAGAGAAAGAAGGATTCAAATGACTCGGGGAATGGACTGCTGATGTTGGGCTGTCGATTTTTCGCGGCTCGGCCTCGTGTTCGACAACCTAATACCCGGGATGTACATCGTATCCACTTGCTGCCGCGAATCCGGATGATATGGCTTGATTTCGATGCAGCTGTGGAGATTGTTCGATCAAGGACGGTTTTGTTGTTGAGGCCTGCGAGGTGAGTGATTCAAAGCTCCATTCTATAATGGTTTTTTGTTGAACTCATAACGAAGGTTTCATGGAATTGTTTCAAATGAATGGCAGGAACTTATTTTTGGAGGAAATGATTTATACAAGAGCAGCAGAGTCTTTAAACTCTTCTCTTTCCATCGAATTGCCAAAGTTTAATTCAAATGGTTTTCGGTGCAATCAACTCGTTGAAAATCCACTCGAAAAGGCAGATAAAGTAAAATTCTAATGGGCCATTAAATCGAGTCAAAAGCTCGGCCCTCTCGTTCGCCCTCTATCGACTTGGTCATCGAAGACAAAAGAAACTTCTAAATGACAAAATTACTTTCCATTTATAAGCTTCTAGAACTTTCGAGTTCGGCAATTATCATCTCGTAGACTTCTATATACCTAACGTCGCCGGACAATGAAACCGTACGACATGGAAAGGGAAAGTCTCTGGATAGCCGAAAGAAAATAATCATGGGACGGCGCACACGTGTTCATGCTGCTTTTGGACTCGTAAAATAAAGCTCCCTCTCTCTCTCTCTCTCGATGTACATATACTCCGTAGAGGATGCATTTTTGTCTGGAATAATACACAGAACCGGATGAGATGATGGTTTTGAAAGGCAAATATACGAAGCTTGCCGAGTTGCAGGTCTATTTTACTGTCACTACGCGTTCGAATGAGTTTTAATATCCTTTGCCTTACATTGTCTTCTCTTTTTTCATCAAACATGTTCTTACTACGTAATTCAATTTAATTTACAGATCGATACATCTTTTTTAGCAAGCGTAACAATAACCGCGAAGCAAAAAAATCATGTTGCACGAAAAATATTCCCACACAATGCAATCAAATCTAAAACGTTGAACATACGCGCGCCCAGCTCCTGCCACAGCTTTAAAAAACTCCATCCAGCACACACGATCGGTAGCCAGGATAATAAGTTCGGTAAACATATTGTCGAACCAAGTAATTCCAGCGATTCCCAGCATCCCAACGCTCTCGTTTTTCCTTCGTATTACTTCGCGTGTGCACAAGAGGAGAGCGTATATATGCACACTCGCACGGCGATTACGCGGTACAGGGCTTCGAAAAGAGTGTGCGCAGACGAGCGCGAAAGCCAAAGAGAGAGAGAATCAACATAACGTCCATTGAAATCGAAAGGGCGGAGCAGCGAGACAATGCTCGTTATGCATTGTGCATCGAGTGTGTATATATATATAGATATGTGTGCAAGTGTGTGTGTGCAGTGCGCCTCTCCATCTGACGCTCGATTTGCCGCGGGACTGCGTACTGTGTGCTACATACGATTGCAGTCTTACGGCTCGACTGTGTATAGCATGCAGTATGCTTGTGGCAGTCGGTATAGTCGGGGGAGGGACGCGTTGACTGGTCGAAAATTTAAGGAGGATGCGGGGTTTCTTTTTCTTTTTCTTCTGTTTTTTTTAGGAACTCGAGTGTACTTTACGAGCTTTACGAGGATGAGAATTGCTTCTTTTGTTTCTATGCTTTATTTTGGTTGAATATTTAAACTGTTTTTTTGTGTGTGGATGTTAAAATCAATAAATTATCTCCTAGTCAGTTCAGAACAATTGCAGCTTGAAATAAATGTTTTATGCAGAATTTAATGATTCCCCAACCAGATTTTCATTACAATTATTTAACAAATCAACAAAAACGTATTAAATATATAGTTGTAGTGATCCAGATCATCATATAGTTAAATAATTTTTACATGATAAAATCATCTCGATCCTCTTCCAACGATCAAATCCATAACCAGTCGATTAAGTACACTGGACCATCCGACCCTTGCATGTTTAGTTATGTCGTGCGGGCGTGGCGTCTTCGTTATCCTCTAACCTGGAGGGGTTTTCGGGGGTAGGCGGTTTCATACTCGTGCACAAGTATAACTTCAGCATATCATGCGCATAAACGAATTGAAAAGAGCGCGTGCCGCGAATATTTGCCCTGTGTACACGTATATATATACATAGTTTGATTAGGGGCAGCAGCCGATGCAAATTTCTCTGGCCCCGTCCGAGGGAGAACAATAGGCCCAGGGGAGGCAGTTTTATTGCCGATGTTTTGGCTCTTGCGTTTGTTTGGGACGATTGTGTATGGGAGATTAATTTCGGGTGGCTCGGATGGGGGCGAGGACTTGAAGTTTTTATTGACTTGCCGGCGAATGATTCGGGGGTTCTCTC
This sequence comes from Megastigmus dorsalis, assembly GCA_900490025.1. Classification (NCBI taxonomy): domain Eukaryota; kingdom Metazoa; phylum Arthropoda; class Insecta; order Hymenoptera; family Megastigmidae; genus Megastigmus; species Megastigmus dorsalis. Next base: position 2,558 of record UELU01137330.1, read on the forward strand.
GGCGATGTTTAGAATTATTTTTTTTTTCGGGGTACCGAGTGCTCCTTGGCGGCATTCGATCAGTCAAAACGACCGGACTAACGACTATACTTGTGTGCTATTGATGCAGGAAAATATTTAGATATTGCATGCATTGATTAATCTAGCCCTAATGAAGGCTTTATACCTTTTTCATTGTTCAATGCTGCAACGCACACCGAAGTAAATTCTTTATAAAGTATACAACTACACGAAATATCGCATCGTCAATTCGAATAATTGCAACCTCCACCTCCGGCACATCAACGCCCACGTACAGCGCCGTCACAATCGACGGAGAAAAGAACAGGAGTCAAGAGCAAAACGACGAAAAGGCAAAAACAAAAAGAAGCGCCAACTCAATCAACGATTTTTTCGCATAATACGTCATTCGATACTTCGCTCGACATCAGCAGTTACATACACGCACGCACGTGCTTCCGGTGCGGTTGTCGCGCAGACTCCGAATCGTGTCGTAAAAAGCCACGCCAGGAATCGGACTTTATTGCCGCGCTCCGGCAAACAGCAATAACCGCGCGTTTTCTCGCCGCACTCGCTCGCACACAGACGCGTCTACTGCACTCGAACAATGCGTGCACTGCGAGCACATACGCGCGGAGGGGGGCAGTCGATTTCGCACCGGCAGCGGCGGCGGCGGCGGCAGTGAGCAATATACGTACCGCGCCATTGTATAATATTTCGTCTGTGTGCAGACGATAATTACGGTTATTATTATCGCATCGATTCCCCGATTGCCGTACCTGCGCAGTACGAACATATACCCGGGCTATCCTTGATTTGCGGCGATAGGCGTGAGGCTGTTACTTTCCTTTTTCATTCATGAAGTGCAGAACGCACCGATAGAGAGAGAGAGAGAAAACACACACTTTTACGTTGTATAATACATTACGCTTTGGTCCTTAGTCTATATGGATATGTGATAAACTGGTTTACAAATTTGTCGACGCTGCGGCTCAATTAGTCGACGTGATCGAGTTATTTTCAGCGCTGTGTGGTGCTTTGTTGGGGCGGTAACGTTTTGGCTCTTGGCGCGATTAAATAATCGTTTCTCTCTGCGCGCGGACGTTTTTTTGTTGTGCGATTGAAAAGCTGTGTGTGTGTGTGTGTGTTGTCTGGGATAAATACACAGTTTAAGAGAGTGCAATTAATTCTGTACCGTATACTCTGGAATCAATTAGCTTCTCTTCGATTGCTATTGATACGACAAGTTTTCCATTCAATTATTAGATACCCTGCTATAATTTATCCAGCGCAACTCCCAATACCTCCACATCATTAAATATTTTCGCACATAATTTTCAACTGTACCCCCCAGTGCTCGTGTAATTTTTACTCTCAACTACTCGTATAAGAAAGTACGTTTCAAGTGATCGAAAGTTTGCTTTCGTCAGCGTACAAAAGCCAAAGTGAAACAAAGTCCATCGTCGACGGCATCATCTCGCGCTAAAGCAAATAATCCATACGTATCTAGTGAGAGAGAGAGAGAACTTTGTATCTCTGTAAATGCACGTCTCGCCCGGGACTGAGGATGACTCATTACGTTAATATATAAGCGCAGCGCGGACAAGACGCGATTTCAATTCCGAGAAAGAGTCGTTTTGCTCCGACTTTGCATAAATCAAACTCGATGGAATTAGTATCATCTGCCCGGGGAGAGAGAGGGAGAGAGAGAGCAAAGGAAGATGAGACGAGACGAGGCTATAACAATCGACTGTACAATATGTGCATGGCACCGTTTCTTATCTCTTCAAATAAACATGTGCTTTTGATTGGTTTTCTGTCAAAATCTGTTTTTTACAATTTTTTTTAATGACTTTGATAGGCTTCTGGAAAGTCTATTGTAATATAGTGGATAAAATTGCATTTTATGGAATGTTTCAAACGATGAGTAACTTTTTTTTTTTTTTTTTTTTTAATGTGCTACATTTACGTTTTTTCAAATAACTTATTAATTTTTGTATAGTGAATGTGATACTGTGCATATAGATGCACTGAAAAATATACAAAACTTGATTTTAATTATAAATAAATTCTACATAAAAACCAATGCAGGTATAATAAATATCAACTGGCGTTTCTATAAACAATAAGCAATTTCCGCTGGAAAAATGGAATTTTTCCCAGTTTCAGCTACATTGACTCAAATCGTATCCTCCTGCTCACGATATACCAGCATTTACATGTAAGCGATCATTAAAAGAGCTATAATTATAGACAGATTGTGCAAAGCTAGAACCACCAGTTAACTATCACGCCATGTTTCTCATTTCTCTACAATTTGCGCGAGGAAAAAAAATGATGCAATACCAAGACTGTTCCGTTAATTGCTAAACAAAGAAATGATTGTAATTTTTTTTTTGTTTTCCTCTTTCTTATCGATAACCTTTTATCGGTGCTTATAGAATACAAATATAATGTATGCATAGCCTTTCCAATGATTAATAAGCTCGGATTCTCCGAATATTTCGCTGCAATGCTTTAGTTTCGTTTAATTGTGGTTTCAATTTTTTCCATCACTAGATGTCATTAATCATTAATGAAAAATTTTCTGTTAAAAAACTCTTCCATTTTTAAGTACAAGTCAAATGTCTAAAATGAAATATTGCTCCAAAACCGTATTCTATATCAGCTGTGTTCCACCGCAAGCATCCGAAGAAAGCATCGTCTCTCCACAAGGGACAAAAACAACAGCACATCTGCCGGGTAAAGTAACCAAAGACCCATACGGTGGTGGTACACGACTAACGGTAAGATCGCAAAGTTGGCATAGCTGGAAATGGCGCCCGGCTACTCGTCGTGAAGATAGACCGAGAAGACAAGCGAGTCACTGGCTACTGCAAGGGGTATAGGAGGATGACGCGCGCGGTAGCTTCGTGGAATGAACTCGACACCCGCAAGCTCTCTTGGGTCCGCAACTCGATACAACCTCCTCTTTCTCTCTGTTTCATTACGCTGATCACGACTCGCCTTCCGTCTTACACGAATACACCGCCCGTATTTCTTTTTTACTTTACACTGCTTTATTCGCGGGTTGTTTGATGGATTTGCGTGGTTTCGATGCTTTTCTGGGTCGATGAGTGTTGGACATTCGTTTCTTTGGTGATTTGCTTACTTCATTCAGATAAAATACATTTTTTTATTTTCATGTAAATTTTTAATGCGTGCACTAATAAATTATTGCCATTCGTATCGTATCGTTTTATTCAGATTTTAATATGTATCGAATTACTCTGGTTGATTACAATGCATAGTGAAACCATTTTTACATTCATATAAATTTGCATAGCCATTTTCTATACGCGGTTGTGCATAACTATAAACTAACTGGAATGTGTAGGAAAACCAATTTACAATTCAAATAAGCTATTAAAATATATTTAATTAAATATTTACCCTAATTCTTATCAAAAATATATATGTTTCTGATTGCAATCTCAATTTTTATTAATACTATATTCACAGAACGCAGATATTTTCGTAATATAATATATATATTTTTGTAGGAAACGATGACGTACATTACTAATAAAATTCTGTTTGAATAAAGTTTATCTCAATGGGCACATATGTATAGAGTTTCGCAAAACAAGGTTAACGACGAATAAAAAAAAGCAGCAGCGGAGTGAAAGAAAAACATATATTCGTACGTTTCCGCGTTAGCGATTCAATTCTTTTTTTTTTTTTAATCGAGGCGCTTACGTGCCAAAATCACGTATGGATATTTTTATGAATAAGCATGTCACGCCACGTCGTAAAAAGAAATTCAGCTTCCTTTTAACTCGTCGTTTCGTGTTACCCGTGCACGGGACACTTAAAGCACACGGGTATACGTGGAGATTTCTGGGAATTACGGAGAAAACAAATGTGCAATTGATGCGAGGCACTTTCTCTAAGTAGCCACTTGGATTACTGTCAGTTCTCTTTCTTTTTTTCTTTTGAACGGTGGACCAGACGCGAGTATGCACTTTGGACAACTTTTTCCAGCTATTACACTTTGTCCATAAAAACTTGCCTGTCCTCTATAACTTTTCTCGTCATCTTTCAATTTCTGTCGCATATGAAAAGCAGTTTTGTGGTTTAATTAGACCAACATTTCCCATGAGTGAACATGCATCATTGCACAACGTCCAAATATGAGGCGGAATGGAAGCGGAAAAATAAGAAAACTCGATCGATTGCACAATCGAAGACTTATTCACTACAGGTAAACAGGCGTTTACCCCCGGTAACAAAGAGCCGCGCGATTGTGCGAAGCCAAATATTATCGTGAAAATCGCACGTGCATAGGAGTCGGGCGCGTGAGCTGCAGCACAACCTAAAAGGCATCGGGCCGCCGCTTCGTTATAACGAGCATGTACTGCCATAGCTCTTTTTGCATATATGTGGGAAAGCGTCGCAGACTCTTTTGCTATATATTGGTCATTCGTGTGTGGCATATATTATTCGTATATACGTTTACTGAAATGAAAGGCTTTTTCGGTCCGCCACGTCACGAGTGCAAATAATTGATTTATCGATGAGAAAGTGTGTGTGTGTGTGTGTGTGTGTGTGTGTGTGTGTGTATGTATCGACGAATGGAGCTGAGGTATTTCTTTTTTTTGCGTTACGAATGCATTGACTTAGAAGTTTTTTGAAATATTTATTGCTTTAATACTGTATACTTTATTTATATTTTTCATTTATTACTTCATCGTTGCCCAATTAATTGAAGGAATTAATTTTTATGGATGCAGCTGCCTGTAGAATATTTAAGAGAAAGTAATATAATATATTCGGATAATAAAAATCACTGCATGTTGTATATTTGCGAAGAAATTTCACGATATTTTGAATCGCTAATATAATTTTCAAACATACTAAAGGACCCAGCCGACGCATCAATTAACAATTCCACCCAAAGCTCCGCGTTTGACCCACCGTAACACGACGCAGGCTCTGTCCGACCGTGTCTACCAAAATTAATTTTCAATAGTTCGGGCCGCCAGAGAGAGAGAGAGAGAGAGAGAGAGAGAGAGAGGGAGGTCGGGGACGAGCAGCAGTCGCGCAACAACGACAGAGAGCCGCGGTATGCTACCGGATGTCGCTGGGAAAATTAGTATGCGCATGACTAACGTCCTCGTATCTGACTAAACACAGAGGCGCACATCTGTTTTCTCGTTAATTCCGTATAGCTCGTCCGACGGAGAGAGTGAGAGAGAGAGAGAGCCTCTAGGCGTGCGGCATTAGTGCGGCGGCCGCTGTGCCGTTATCGAACTGCACTCGCCGTGGATTAAGCCCGGGCGAAATTTATTCTTATATGCCTCGTTTATCGCGGAATGTTCGACCAACTCTCTTTCCCTTTGCTCTCCATATGTTCTAATTGTTGACGTGGAGAAAGAGAAATTTCGTCGTGGTTCGTTGCGGTGAACCTTATTGTAAAGTCGTGTATTTAGTAGTAAAGTCATCCATTGAGAATTCGCTCAATCATCGGCGAGCATTAAAGACTCTGTACTTCGCGAAAAGATGACGCAAATGCACGAATTGAAATCATAATTAGACGATATTTCAATTCGCGCAATCCGCTGGCCAAGGATTATTAACCCCGCACGAAAGACACATCCCATGACGCGCTCGAATCGAGAAGCTCTCGCGGCTAAATACTGGAGCGCCACGCAGAGCCGACGATTAATATAGCATAGGCGGCGGCGGCGGCGGAGTTCCTCTGCACTGCACTCCTCTCATCTCCTATAAATAAACGTTGCTGCAACGTTTCTCTCGCGTGCGTATACGTCACTGCACACACGCAAGCAGAGAAGGGATAAAAAAGAAAGGTATTGCCTCGTCCCCTAGTCGCCCAGTTTTGCGGCTGGTCAGTTATATATAATACTGCTATGCGACGGGACTTTTAGCGAATTAATCGACGACGACCTCGTGAAGTTCGCTGGCCCCGATTTTACGTCGCAAGCGCACGAGTGTAAGTATATAAATGTGTGCGGTGTGGGGTTTATAGACGAGACGCGAGCTGCTGCACGCGATGCGGATCCTTATGCAAGAATTATTTTCGGGTCAGGCGAAAACCGATGGTGACGGTCGTACGATGCACCGCGACTATACCCTGATTTATATTATCTCTTCGCAATTCTTTCATGATTACAGCTTATACCTTTTTTTTAAACTGCTGCTGCAAGATTCTCTTGCTTGTGTATAATTGAATTACCTATATTCGCACTTTTAATACATGCAGGAATGGCTAAAATATTTCCCTGTGAGCAACTCCTGTTAATCTATAAAGGTAATTGCTCTAAAAATTCAATGGTCGACCCTGACTAAATAAAGGAAAACAATCGATTTTCAAATCCAGTTGCTTAGTCTAGTCGATTCGTAAAAAGGGGGAACGGAACGGGAGCAATTCTCATAAACCTCCTTAGTTTAGCTTAGCTTAGCCCATCGAAAAAGCAAAATGCAGAGCACGAAAAGAGGCATGAAAGTCCGCGGTGCACACACACACACACACAGACGGTGGCACGCATCTTACGCGAACGTGGAACAGGATGAAAAAAGAAAGAAGAAAAGAAAAAAGAAAAGAAAAAAGAATGAGAAGCAAGAAAGAGAGAGAGAGAGAGAAAAAAGTCAGCGAGGCGCATCGTTGAAAATGGCCCCAACACACGCGACCGCGGCGCTCTCCGAGACGGTGCATTATTAACGCGGAAGAGGCGCACACGCAGGCATCGGCGGAAAGGTAGAAACGACCAACGAAATAATTATATTTCTAACGGCAGTGGCCTAATTGGCCCGAGGCTATATCCGAGACCTGCGCGATCGGCATTATTATGATGCGTTGCCCGGGATGAATCGGATGCCAATTGGCCATTCGTCATGTCCTTCTCTTCGTTGGATCTTCGCGGTGGTCGGACTTTTTTCTCTTGGCTGCACTGCACTTTCAGTCATTCGAGATTTTGAATCTCTTTGGCTTTGAATACGATACTTTTGAGTGTCGACGATTTCATTAAAAATTCCTCGTTTTTTATGCCTTTACGGCCTTAATTGCAGCTTTAGTTATTTAAAAAGAAAGTAATATTCATTATATTGATGACATTTGTTTTTTAACTCAGGACTTTGTGACGATTAAACGATGGTAATGAATTTTAATCTTATTCGAAGGAAATACACGTGTTTTAACAAGCGCTGATTGCAGTTATAATTTATATGTCAACATATTTTTGTATACCTTCATGTAAATCCTGCGACTTAATAAGCAGGATTAAATACTTATGTTTTATTACGTTTCAATATTAAAATGTCGCGTCATCGATGCATTCCTATACTGATAAAGAAAGATATGCAAGAAAGATAATTAACAAACTGAAGGGGGTAATGAGTCACTTGCTGGGAATCAAATTCCTTTAATTCTTATCGTCATATTGCGAATTCTTCACTAATGCAATTAAACAAATTAACGTCAAATAAAAAAAATTTCTAAGAATCTTAAATTAATTACACAGATAAGTCTGACAATGGTTTAATAAATTTAATAAGTCCTTTACTGACATTTTAAACGGTTGTAGAATATTATAAACAGTATAATTGTATAGTGTTAATTGAATTGTTAAATATTTATTATTTAAATTGTATGAAAATTTTTCTAATCATAAAATTGTTTTCATGTTGCAGGTGAGGTCCAAAAACAATTACTTTATCGTATGGGCTTATGACGTCCAAGTTGGTAAGGCAAAATTTTCTTTCAATTCAATTTGGAAGTAGTAGACGAAGATAAATGCGTCATTGATAAACGCGGTATTGATATACTTATTTTAAGAAGCAGTGTCAATTTAATTTTGGAAAATCTACATTCTTCCATCCTCAAATTGAACAATACCTAGTTTTTATAAAAAAATGTCACTCTTTACTGTTAAAAACAAACTTCATCAGCAAAACTATAAGTTTAAATTAGTCTACGCTCCAGCCTCATCGCGAAGGCAAAGTTTTTAAACTCCACCTTAGGAAATCTCCCGCATTTTTCCCAAGTTTCCCCATAATTCTCCAGCCGACGCACAAAATCTGCTTTATAAAAGAACAGCTGCTTGGTCGTTGCGAGCCTTAACCAAACTTCTCGGAAAATCTCCCAAGTGCTAAGGTGCAAGAAGGATAGCGGATAGAACGGCAAACTGCTGCAGACGTAGATGGACGCGTAGAGGGCAGCGGCGAGAGAGGCCGGTTTTCCAGTCTGCGTCGGCGCCACTACACCGGCTTTTCTTCATTATGCAACGGGAGGGTTTTCTCGGAAAAATGCAGCGCGCAGAGTGGAGGTTGCGCTATATACACTTAATCGCGCGCCGCTGCCGCCGCCACCGCGAGAGGCGTTTGTAAAGCGGGCAATTTATAACGCGACGCAGACGACGAGTCGTTGACGCGCGTGTCTACGTCTCGCTATACCATCCCCTTGAGACTAGACCCGATACTAATTAGCGCTGTGATTTGTTAATAACTCGCTGTTTTTGCGGGGGAAGAGTTGTAGGGAATGCTTAATTAATATGATTATTATCGATGGGTTTTTCCACTTGTGTGGCGAATGATTTAGCTGATCGATGTAATGCCGGGGGTATCGAGGGACGAAAGTAAGTATTTAATATAGCGAAGGATAAAGTGGTCTTTGCGGATAAAGAAGTCGCGGTTACACAGGTTATCGGTATTTTCCGACGCCATGCATCTTTTAGTCATGAAACAGTTTTCTTCATTTTTCGATCGTCGCCGTCGTCGTCGTCGTCGCTCTCGCGCTCTTTTCTGTATGGCGCGATTTATGGGAAGCCGACCGGTTCTCGAGAATCGACCTGCGCACAAGCATGTGTTATTGCGATATTTGTGATTTCTTGCCTCTTTCCGCACTTTTCTCCCTCTTTCTCTCTTCTTGCAATAACCGCTTTAATGATAATGACTTTGGCAAGAGCGCGGTTTATGTACTATTCCATTAAAGGAGATTTTCGCATTTATTGCTCTATCGCAAATGCTTAGGCAAAAATTAAGGATTATTTTTAGAATTGTGAATTATGGCGTGTATCGCTAGACCTGAGTTTTATATATGTTCAATAATTTGTAATGCAATTTTATATTTTAAAATACGTAATCGTATTTGGATACTTATGCTACAACAATAATAAGTTTGTCGGTAAATGTGCTTATGTTTATTGCTACAGCACAAGCATAAAATTTACATAATTGTTTATTATCAATATTTATGAACTCGAAATGTTTGAAATAAGCATGATTATTTGCTGGTTTATTGAATTTCGTTTAAATTACATGCCTAATATGAAGCAAAATTAGATTTATTTTATGCACAGAAATTTAGAATTTATGAATTTACACTATGAATATATATGTTTATCCATATAATGGAGGTCATGGTCTAATCTATTACCTTGCTCATCTTGGTCGTAACTACTAGTCTCTAAAGTCATTACGTTAATAAATCATTTATTGTCAAATCTTAAGAACCTTAAATGTAACTCTATAATCATATTTAAAAAGTATAGAGTGCCGAGTCACAAAGAATTTCTTACAGATCGAATTTCAAGCTTAAACAATCAAAGAACCTGTCGCATCTAAACAAGTGCTAATCGCTTTTTCACCCTGAAAAATTAAAAAAATAGAAACTCTCACATATTTCGCGTCCCAATCTGAATCTCTCGCAGCAAAGATCGAGATACGGATTACATATCGCGAGAAGGCGACGTCGCCGTACACCAGAAACTTAAATCACCGCGTCGCGGCGAACGAGCAGCCAATAAATAAATAGCCTCCCGCGAGGAGTGAAAATACGCGGGAGATTTACCGCCTCCAATATTTTCGGCCTCTCTCACTCTCTCGCGAGCGCGCGCAAGTGTAACGTGTTACGAGGTTGTACGGAGAGACGCGACGCGTCGAGAATCCGCCGCGGCTCGTGCACTGCTCCCCTTATCTCCCGCGATTTCCATCAATCAATTTCTCCTATTCGCGCTTCAAAGTTGGACGCTCGTGTGTGTACGCTCGAGAGCTCGAGAGTTGTGTCGTCGGGACAGTTCGGTGCCTCCGGCCGCTACGTGTATCCGCGGCTAGTTTTACCTTTTTATACGGTTTACAGGCTGGTCTGAATATACCGACACGTTTTCTGGATGGGTTGATGCAATGCGTCGCTAATTAAACTTATTAGAGCAGGGACGTAAATGTCTTTTTCATAGCAATCGCCAGGAAAGTAATGGCACCAGACAATCAAAGTTGACGAAATTACCGAAATGGCCTGAAAAAAGTTCTATTGATAAAATTATGTTATTTTAGATACATAATTTCCTACACAATTTTATTTATTTATAAATATCAGGTTTAAACATAAGATTGCTATGCAAAACATTGCTTACTTTCAAATATAAGTAAATATGAAATTATTCTTTCTCAGAATTACATAAATCATAGGATCCAATTATCGGCAGCTTATATAATTATATAAATTTTCACGCCAGAAAGAAGAAGAGGAAAGCTGTGAGCAGGAACTGAGTATTCTGTCGCCTTCAATTAACGTATGCGAGACACGCGCCGGGGAGAGAAAATTTCTCGCCCAGAAGCGTAAATGAAACTATGCAAATCTAATTGGAAAAGTAAAATAGGCCGTGGACATTTTTAACAGCGTGATTCCAATAATGTTTTGAGAAAGCTAATAGTAAATCATCATCGAAGTACAGTATTTTGCACCTTGTAAATGTCATATTATTGAACGGACAAGTTGAAAGAATCTTACTGTTAATCCTAGTTTATGCAGACCAGCTGCGAATCGACGTAAACCGATGTGATCGTCATCGAGTGTTAAATTTATGTCTTCTTTTAATCCCGCTACATCGCAAATCGATGATTTACTTGCAAAATCTCAAAAAAAAACAGGCACAATCTCATTTTCAATTATCACCAATATAAACGTTACTCCACAATGCATTACCACCTCCCACAACTTTAAGAACCTCCATTCATCCAACTAAATGCACAGCACACGTTCACGTTGTAGGCTCGTCGAGTTTAGAACAAACGCGATAAAAGCGGGCGCCCATTAAAATGCCACCAGCCACGCGCAATATCTATAAGTAAAGTCTGGCGCTGCCGTGATCGCTGCCTTATCGTCGACTGAGAGACCCCAGACACTGTACAAACTACTCAGGAGAGACCGAGTGGGCCAATACAGTAAATCCAATTATCAGGTTAATTAAAGCGAGCATAAGCGCCGGCGCCAAGATCCGCGTGTACCAACAACAACACACACCGCGCAACTCTCGAGAGACCAATACTTGGACGTGCTCGCGTCTTTTATTGTTATCGTTACAGGCCTATGCCATTGACCCGCTATCAATGCGCGAACGACCTTCGTCACGGTTCAAGCTACAGCGGCAACAGCTACGCGTGTGTGGGAGTATGGTGTATGTATGGACCGGCGCGAGCTTTCGAGTGAGTTATGGAGCTGATTTTAATAGCCGGCATTAGCGTGGACGATCATCTTGCTGGTGTGTATGTGTACGCGTGAGCTCTTTTATCTCTCTACTCTCCTCTCCGCGATGCTTCTTATGTAAGATTTGCGAGGACCGTATTTGGCGGCGTGGAATGCGACGGGGAATTTTCGTTGCGGTGTGCGTTTTGTATGATTGATCGCCTCGTGAATGGTTTTCTTCCTTTGATTTTCTTTTTGCGCGTGGATGGTAATGAAATGTTTTGTGCGATGCCTGCGCGACGTTTAGTTTTTAAAGACCTCGTTTATGCGTTTATCAGAAATATCGAGGTGGTTGCAAGATATAGTACAGTATTACAGTGAAATATTGAATATCTTATAAGCGCGTATGTATTCATAACAAGATGGCTGTACTTTTGGTTCCTAATCGTACTGAACAAAGATAAAATAAAATCGTTTGAAAAGTGCAGCGTCCTTATACAGGCTGATACTGCAAAGCATACAGTTTTGTAAAATATTATTTATACCTCTATAATAGACGAAGAAATTAATATATTGAATGATACCTTTTCAATGGCAGATCCACCCCATAATTTCTATTAAATATTCAAAACATAGTACTCTAACCACACATAAAAAAAATATATTCATAGCGTATTCTAAATCCACAGTTCCGCTCCTGACGAGCAAAATAAACAAAAGAAAAGGTCCGAGTCTAGCGTAAAATCACTTTTGCATACGAAATTCGTACAGCATCGATTCGTTCGGAGGCACGGATTTTCCACACGGCTGTGCACTCACACACGGAGAAGCTGCAGCAGCATTATGATTGTCTCGCGACGAAGAACCGCAAAATCCCGTGGGACCGCGAGAAGCTTTCTCTCTCCCCGCGTCTCGAGCATCTAGCGAAAATATATAAGCAAGAAGGAAAATAGGAGAGAGAGAAAGAGAGAAAAGAAGAGATCGGAGGAGAGAATCGCGAGCTATTTTTAAGAGAGTACACCTCGTGCGAGTGAGAGAGAGAGAGAGAGAGAGGAGGCTGCACACACGAGAATCCGATTAACATACAATAAGGACATAATTCTCTGGGTGCTTCCACACACACACACACACACACACACACGCGCGCGCGCACACATACACACACGTTCACAGAGGCGCGCGCGGCATACGTATATATGCACACACACGGGCACACAGAGTCTTATGGCGGCGCTCGATGCCCTTGTTGGCCCTTTTCTTTCTCTCTTTCAAGCTCCTTCTTCTCTTTGTCTTTGTGTATATACGTCCCTCTCTTCTCTGGTGTCTAGCGTGGATTTAGTTTCTTTATCTCTCTTTCTTCGTTCATGTTTTTTTTTTGTAAGCGAACTATTCGCGCGGGCAAAAGGAAAAAAGTTTCGTCGGGTTTCGGAAATTCTCTCTCGGCTACCGGCACTTAAGCATCTTCACTCGTGGACTTCTCGTCAATCGTATAATTTTTCGTTCTCGACTGCCGCCACTTTTTTTTCGTATTCTCGCAGTTCTAGTTTGCTTCTGTCACATATCCATATGTTTGTGCGGTGGAAGAGAATTATTCATTTAAGATAAGTATACACGAAAAAATCTCATAAAGTATAGAGCGCAGGATCATAGAAACGTCGAAATAAAAGCTCTCGCGCTATCCCATAAATATCGTCGCTCCTCCGATTTCAACCATTCATCCCGCTTGTCGTCTCTACTTTTCTCTCTCTCCCGCTGATTTTTTTCGCTGCTCTATCCCCGCGGAAACAGCTTGTAAACGCCGTGTCGGTGCTCATCGTCGTCGTCGTACGGAAAATACGAGGCGCTCTCCTCCGCTCAGCTCGTGTCTGTCCCTAAGCGTCATTAGAATCATGCGGCGTGCGTCTCTCTCGCGGCTACTTTCACTGCGGTCCCGCGCACGAGCGAAAAATGGTAATGCGCGCGCGCGCGGCTCTCCTCTGTGTGTCTCTCGCTATACTTACCTATATATATAATATACACAGCGTGGAGAGCGCCACTAACAATGACAATGCGAGAGGTACACGAGCAGAGCACAGATTTGTTTTTGATAAAATTGCTTTTTGCGCTGCGCTCTCTCTCTCTCTCTCTCTCGCGCGCTTATATTTATATATGGGCAGCTGTGTAAATATGCTTAATCGAAATAAACGGTATTGCCTAGCCTTTCTCGCTACGGATTGCTCTCCCGTTGTTGCTGCTGCAGTCGGCGGCCCCTGGCACGGAATAATGGCATGAGCTTGCATTTAGTTCTCGGCGGCGCGCGGCACCGGCACACGCGCCAACAATTGGGGTTAGATTTACAGTTTCGGTGTATGCTGCGATAAGGGATATTCTTTTTCGCCTTGTTGTATCAACTCGATGTCGTCTGCGGATGTAAATTCAAGCGTATATGTATACGATATATGTTGAAAGATTTTTTTTAAGATGCTTCATTTCACGAGCTCGACTCGACTGGATTGATCATCGATTTGAAAGTATACTACGCCATCCATTTAATATCAATAACGCAGCCATTAACGCACAAAGTTCGCGCGTCCGCGCGTATTCGCAAAAAATCCTCAAGCATCGATAATCTTAATTTATAGTTAAGCAACTCGCTCTATCCACTTTCTATTCCGCGTCGAGAGCGCAATAAAGAAAAACTAAAAAACAAAAAGGAATCTCCTAAACAGCTCTCGGGCAGGATCATTCGCTGAAGGCTATATAATTCCAGGCACCGACTCAGCGCCAAGATATAATTTCAACTTGCTTTTCGTCGACCACCTCCCTCTCTCTGTACCTATGTATATATATATATATATATATATATACTGCGAGAGATAGTATATATACAGGCGTCCGAGACGCTCCTCATTAGCGCCGAGCGAAAACGAGCAGCGAGTGCATGTGGCAGCTGTAAAAGCTGCGTCGAATAACAAAAAAAAAAAAAAAAAAGGAAGCGGGCGCGTCACGGTTTTGTTTGAAGACACTTCTTTAAACCAATCAGTAAATCCCAGCGGCGGCGGCTGCGGCAGCAGCCGGAACGAGCTTAACCATTAAAACGAACCAATTTACAGCGTTTTCAGCGCGATAAAACAGCCCGAGCCGCAGCCGTAAAGCGAGCGAAAAATCCACAACTGCCGCGAGCCTGCGTCTGTGCGTCGGTGTATTTGTGTGTGTAAGAGAGAGAGAGAGAGAGAGAGAAACCCGTAGGCGATAATTTCCATGGCACGCTGATCGATCGCGATTTTATGAACAGCCGATACACGCAGCCCTATTGCGTCTATAGTGACTGTATACCGAATCCCTCTCGATTTGGTGCGCTAATTCAGTTTTAAACACATGTACCTATAAGGCTTATGTTGCAAGTGGCAATATTATAGGGGAATCCTTTTTGTAGACTCTCGCGAAACTCGTTGCAGGTGCTGTGTTTGCGCGCCGCAACGGTCTCGCGTGAAGAAGCGATAAGTCAGCCACTGGTGCAATAACAATCAAATTTAATGTAGCTGCTTACTTGCTGGGGCAGCTGCGGCGATGCGCGATTGCTCGATACGCGATGATGCTGTGACCGAATGACGAGATACATTTCATTCGCGAGAGTACAGTTTTTTCAACCGAGTCCCGATATGCGAGTTGAATCGGCAGTTTTTGGTCATTGATGCTCTTATGGTCTCGCGGGCTTTTCCAATGGAAATCGGTCGTTTTTTTTTTATCGATTCGAAAGCAAACAGTTGTGAAATTTCTAATTTGTTGCGTGAGGCAAACATCTTAGAGCATAGTACGAAACTATTTACACTAAAAGATACAAATAAGGTCAAAATTTCATAAATCAACTGCCCACTCGTCAGAATAAATACTCATTTACCCCATAGCAGCAATCTCCGCACTGACAAACAAACGAAAATTACACGTTCTCGCGGTCCGGCAAATTCAAAATTGACGTATAGAATTTGAGTGTACAGTCTTAAAGTGATGATCTGTGCCGGACGGCCGTGCCACAGACGAGCAACAAATGTTATTTTTTCAGGCAATATCGGGCGAGAGCGCGTAATTTCACGCGAAACCCCGTCCGCACATCCTCTTACCGAGGAATTTTTACGATCTTCCTTAATGATTCTTCCATTACGGAGAGATGCGGCTGGTGTGTATCACCGAAAGGAACAAGGGACACACCGAGTCCTTTTTTGTGCCATTGCTCGTTCATTGAGATCTTTACGAGTTGGAGTTCGTAAATCGAGGAGCGGTTATAGGTTTGTATATACTCGCGGTAGCTTGTTAACGATTGCGACTGTTGCCTCTGTGCGTTATCGGCAATTCAGGGACCGTGATGATGATTTTGCTCGAGTGGCAGGAATTATAGCGGAGTCCGGTAGGTAACTGCGCTGAAGATGAGAATTTCGATGCTTGTAAGCTTGTAAAGTAAGCTCGGTCAATAAAAGAGAGAGTCATTTACTTAAACGGATAAATTTGTCCGCAGTATCCTTTTCCAAATGGATATATTAGAAAAAAAAAATTTCGAACGTATCAAATTTTTCCGAACAATCGATAACGGAATGAGCCCGACTAACCAGCATTTCCACAAACCGCCACAATAAAAAATAGCACGAAGAATGCGATAAAGACTAATGCAAGAGCCCCAACCTAGAGACAAAGGAACGCAGAAGAATAACAAAGCGAGTCAGGAGTAGCAGCACTTGTTTATCGCAGGTGTGAAACAATAATCGCGTTTATATATATATGAACGGGGAAAAGATGCTTCTGTAGTTGCGCGCGCGCACCAGACACGTGTAGCGAGCGTATATCGTTAAGCCGCGCAGAGTTCTCGAGCTAGCATCTCCACAGCTTTTAAATCGCGTAATGAACGCGCACTGCAGGCAAAGGCGTGGAAAAGCTGCTGGGATATAGCAGGACATATAGGAAGTTATTTGCTTTGTATAGGATCCGCTCCAGATATTTCTCGCGGCAGATCGCCATTCGTTTATTGGCTATTTCGCGCAGGGGCTTCGGCCTACGCGTTCGCCGCACACGTGTGCGCTAAGAGAATATATCGCTTAAATGTGTTACGAGGATTTTAATTTCGCGCTTTGACAAATTATACTTTTATTTAACGTACGAATGAAATGAGAAATTTACGCGGTATTCAATTGTTGTTAATTACTGAGAGGATGGTAATTTTGAGAATTTATACTTGGGAATTGAATGAAAAAAAGAAAACGATTTTATCGTACGATAAAAAAAGCAAACAATTTCCGAAAGTACAATTTTCGTATCCTCCTTGCACATTCCGCTTAATATCGAAATCGACGATAAAAAAAAATAAGGAAAGAGAACTTTAGGAAGAAACCGCGACGAGCGAGTGTGCAGAAGCGCGAAAAAAAAGTTTCTTTTACTGCCAGGGTAGAGTCCGGGCCCCTGCTTTATTTCTCCGTGCAATTTATTAAAATGCGCGCGCTCGGTCCTGCAGGAGAGTGTGCTTAATCGGACACTTTTGGCGAGAGAGTCGCTGCCCAAAGATTCGCGAATATATCCTTTGCCTTTTTCTTGAATTTTATCGCGAACCGTTATTATTTCAACGAGAACTTAACGACACCATAAAAGTATAGGAATGCGAAGTAGTAAAAAGGTCGCGCGGTTGCCCAGGTACTTATAGACGGAAGGGATGAGAAACAAACAATTTTCGGGTGTGTAAGCGTCGTCCGTGCTGCGACCACAGTTTATCCTCAGGGGCGCAAACTCCCCAAATAGGTATTTTTTACGATTCAATTAATCGGTTGAGCGCGAGGCCCGTGTGCAACTCGTGCCATTAACGGCCAGTTAAGTGCGCGAAAATCTGCACGATTATTGGCGCGTCGAGTGTCGCCTCGATTTACAGTTACATACAATTTAATGCAGCTGGCTCCATAATCTGCACCAGCGTACATTGTTATAATTACTTCATTTCACAGTTATACACAATGTCCCCAAAAAGAATCCGCTGCTTTCCGCAAACAATTATCGTAAAAGTCGCAAAGTGGATTATCGATCAATTAAAAAGAAGACACTCGCTCCCTTATCGTAATGCGCGTTACAAAAAGGTACACGTGTAACGGCGCATAATTGCGCGTGCAACAAAAGAGATCGGATTTGTTCCGCGCATAAATACGAAACTGTCGTGTTCGTGCAGGCACAATAAATTAAGTCGCGGACCGTGCAATTAAAACGTGCGTAAGCCGCGAGCTGGAATCGATGAATCGCGCTAAATGCGCCGAAATTTCCATATGTATAATCGTAAGGGTTTACGGTACCCTTAACGGTCACCGCGAGTACACACACGCAGTTCGAACAAAAGCGATGCGAATAAATCGAACCGTTGAATGATTTTCGGCCGCACCGATACGCCCAGCTCGATTTTTCCTCATCGATTTACAAAAGTTGGTCAGCCGCTTACTATTAACCCGCTTCGATAATGCAGAGCGTAGGGGTCGCCCTACAGACGCGCGTTTGATGCCTTGCGCGCGCGCGAAAGCCGGAAGCGCGATAGGCGGCTTTTGTGTGTTGCTGCTGTTGCTGGTTGCAGCGCGCCGGCGAGAAGTAACACGAGTCGGCACTATAATATTTTGGACGATGCTCTTTTTGATAGCGATGCCTCGATCCACTCGCTTACGTGGGTTTGTACATTACACACACTTTTATTGTATAACAAAATCGTAAATGCGATCGTACGCGCTTTTTTATATATATTATATGAATGCAGCTTTCTTTTTTTTTTATTTAAATGCTCATATGAGAGCTCGTATCGTATGTTTCTCGCGTGTCTTTATGAACGAATTAATTTGCGCGGTCCGCGTGTCTTAAATTATAACTGGTGTGTGAAACAAACATCAACGTTTATTCGGTAGTTGCTCGTTGTTTAATTAAAGAAATTTGAGTAAAGTAGTTTCACCTACAAATGTATAAAGTTATTCAACAAGATTTAATTCAAGTCATTAGATACGGATTATCCAGTGAAATTTACAAATGATGAAACCACTAGTGGACGCTTTACGGATAACGATTTTCCTTTACTTCTTTAAGACCCATGTTTATTATTCACTTAGTACTGGACTATTTGCATGTAATATGGACATTCCTGATCGCTAACATTCAGTTCTATACGCATTGAAATTTTCATACGAAAAGGCGAAAACACCATAATTTGCAATAACTTTAAACAGAATAATAAATTGGGTACATCCAAAAGCGACCAAACTCCCATCTTTTCCACGCGGAAATCGTACCATCGCATCTCTTTAAAAAAAAATCTCGTCTCGCCATGAAGTCCCAGTCGCGCAATTATAAAACACGCGCATGGGCTTGCTTTCTTACAATAAAGCCCAGAGTATAACGACCCACGCAAGCCACCAAAGCAAGCGCGCGGAAAGAAAGAAAATCCGCATTCAATTAATCCCGCAATTCGGATTCGACACCGCGATAAAGCAAAAGCTTCTTCTTCTTCTCCAGCAGCAGCAGCAGCCGGTATAAGAGGAGGAAGTGGCGATGCAAAGAGAGAGAGAGAGAGGGAGAGAGAGAGAGAAAGAGTCGCGCCTACAGGCCCGAGGTAAGTAAATTAACCGCGACTTCGCTCGCGCACACGCTACGATATCGGTCGCGATCTCCTCTCTGCTCTCGCTCTCTGTCTCTCGCACGCGTCGCCGCGGAGTGCACTGTCCTCAAGGCTAACCCATACACAGAGAGAGAAAGAGAGAGAAAGAGAGAGAGAGAGAGAGAGAGAGAGAGAGAGACAGTCTCGCATGTGTGTATGCGTGCGTGTATGCTATCTTTAGCCTTTGGCCGAGACTGCGAGAGCCTGCGACGTTATTTCTCTCGGCTCTTATACCGACGACCGACGACGATGAGCCGCTGCAGGAGGGATGACCGAGGGGAATGCGAGTTGCGCGCGGACAGGAAATAATTGTATTTGGAGTGGACGCACGCGGTTTCTGTGTAGTGGTGCGCTCTCAGGCGAGCCTATATTGGATTTTAACCATTCCGTTTTTGGTGAATTGAGATTTTCGGGGTGGTTACAGTGGGATCGAGTATTAAGTGGCTGACCGATTGTTGCTACAATTTATGATTTATTATATTGAACTATGTAAAAGAAAACCCTTCAGAACCGGTGAAAAGATATGGCATTCAGCAATAAAAATGCTAATTTAAGTAGAATGTAAATCAAATATACAAACGCTGATAGTTATTGCGAACAAGTATATAGGACCAACAAAACGACGAAGAAAAATTTCGAATAATGGATGTTGAAATTTCAAAGCTATCCCAAGCACACTAAATTTGTTATATAACTCAAGTTAATATGCATGCGGCTTTTGCAATAGAAGTAGTCCACAAGACATATTTATAGTTGCAAGTCTTAACAGTAGTCCACTTACTTAATTTATCCGCCTGCACGCGGAGAACAGGAAAGAGCGGACACAATGCTATTCTTGTAATATGGATACGAATAGACCGAGAATTTACTTTTCGCATCAAATTTATTTTAACCGCACCGTTGCTTCGAACAACAAAGACCCGGTAAAATTTTACTACTCTGAATTAGTACGAATAGGGGCGTAAATTAGTGATATATATATATATATATATAGTCTTTCGGCACTTAAATTTTTACGAATAAACAGGAAGTTTGTAAAAATAACAAAAAACTTTAAGATAGTTTTCCATATTTCAATTTACCAAAAACCCTTTTCGGTCCACCTCCATAAAAGCACACACCCATCAACATCAATTCGGCGCCGCGCGCGGAGCGAAACTTTCAGCATAAAATTCTTTTTCAATAATGGAGAGCGCGCACGAGCAGAGAGCTGCGAGGCATTCTAGAAGGCTAATCAAACTTAAGTGGAATATCTCGTTTGTACCGGGGCCTCCCGACGTGCCGTAAAAGGCCAAGTGCCGCGCGACAAGGGACAACGGCATCGACGTAAACGCGGAATTAGGAGTGTAAAGCGATGCACTTTGTGCGAGAACCTCGTCAGATCGGTTCTTCTTCCTGACTCATTCCCTCTTCTGTCTTTATCCGCTGTTGCTCGCGTTCTAGTCAGTTTATTTGATTCTGCCCTTGCTTTTCTGCGATTTAGCAATACTTTCGAGTGAATTTTCTCTATCGTTCAAAAAAACAAATAAGAATTTCAGAAATATTTTCCATATGTTTCGTATTAGTTTCACAAAGAGAAAAAAGAAAATCCGAATGAATATCTTGAAAGCCGAAAATACTCCATAGCAGTTCCTCTCTCTCTCTCTCTCTCTCTCTCTTTCTGCGCCTTAACTTTCTAGCATCCTTCTCTTTCACGTCACCGTATTCCCTCTTCAGTCTTCTCCTCTCATCTCCTTTTATCGTTTCCCTACTCGCGACGGACAAGCGATCAGTCTCCAGCCTCAGCAGCAGCGGCAGCAGCAGCAGCAGCAGTAACAGCAGTCCTTTGATCTTTTACGGAACGGACCGATTGATTTCCGAGTAAGACGCAAAGCTGAAACGTCCTTTCACCTCGGATCCTTTATTTGCTGCTGCCGCTACCGTCGCGAAACTAGAAAATCCGCATAGCTGTGCGTTTTGGGACGAGCCGAGTAGATCGACTGTTTTAATTATAGATTCTTGCATGCGAGCTGCGTGTGTCTCAGCTTTTCATTGGCTTTTTGGAGAACGGGAGAGAGATTTTGACGGAAAATTCTACCGCTGCTGCTTTGCCGGGCGCGATTTTGCTCGTTTTTACTTGGCAGTCGTGGATGGCGACAGTGGCGGATGTTTGCCGAGAAAAATGGTTCTAATTGGTTCGTGCCGTTCTAAAATTGAGTATTTTCTAAATGAATGAACAATGATATATTTAGTATTATGCATTAATTTTATGATATCGTTTTAATAGCTCTTTTTTATTTTCTGTTTCAGGTGAGTTATACACGAGATAGATTTTACAAGTACGGCCATTTTTGGCGCGAGTAACGTTTTAGGTGAGTCGGTTCATCAATGGTATTCGAGTTTATTTTACCACGAAATAATAATTATGCACTCAATGGTTACTCTCATAAGCTTGAGTGGCGCGCTTTAACTGCTGATAGCCGTTTAGTGCACTGCATTTTACGATAATTTTCATCCACACTATACGGTAAATTATTTTATGCCTTCCATTGAAAATAACATTATAACCCACGATCTCAACGTTTTTTATTAAAAATCTTATACGGTAATAGCGTGAATTTCAATTTCTCTTATAATTATCACTTTCTTAAAAAATGATTTTTCATTTTATAGCATTATCGAGTATGCTAAACATGGTTGAGCCATTAAAGAAACACTTCTTTGGAATAGCGTAAAATAATGAGCCTGAAATAAATCGCTGGTTTACGATAATTTCATAGAGGATCTATTCACGCGGGTGATACGAATCGTTTATATAACTTTATAAATGTATGCACAAAGTTGAATTATTCCAGTGTAATTACATTTTTCCTCCATCCTTATCGTAAAGAGGAATTTCAACGATATCATTGATATTTCAGAGACATTATTCAAAGACATTATTCAAAGATATTACAGCTATAAATAAAAGCTATATTTACTAAGATCAGTCCGGGGCATTAGCATACAAAAAGAGGTGAACATCATAAAAACCATATTATTGTTTTATAACAATCGTAATTCGACGCATTATCCGTGGTAAGTAGTCGGATTCAATATTTCATAAGCGCAGCCTGCGCACCCATAACAAAGGGCGTCTTATGTTGAGTGTCAGTCATTATACGCCTTTTTTTTTCTTTCCCGGACAAATTGAACAATTGTCGACAATGAATCGACTACCAGTCTTAAACACTTTCAATCCTTTTATCATTCGTCTTCCCACGCGTAGTCACTCGCTGCGCGGCGTACGCGACTACTGCATAAGTGATTCTACTTTTAGTAATTGATTCCCAAAGGCCTGATTGACTTTAATTAAGTGATATATTTCAATTTTTTCGAGCTTTTATTATTAGCCATTGTCCAAGTACTGCAAGCTTCTCGCTTTGTACACTTGAACCAATTGTTATAGAACATTACGCGAAACATTTTGCATTTAAGGAAGGACAATTGAAAATATAAATATTGTTATACTTCTTCACTCGCCAAAACTAAATTAATCTACTGAAAAAATGTTAGCGCGCTTCTTCCGCCTCTGTAGCATGTTCCATTGACAAGTGAACCGTTTTGCAACAAGCAGGCAGACAATAAGAAACGTAACGTTTTTTTCTCACTACGTGCAATCGAGAAAAACGACGCATTACGTCTGACAAGCTACGACGCTCGTTGCATTGCGCATATCTTCGTAGACCCGAGGGCCGACATAACAATTTCCATATTCATAGAAAAGTCCCGCGGAGATCGGACCCGGACAAGAATGAGAGAAGAAGCAGCTCGCACAGACGCGCGCGTACACCTGTATATTAATTCCTATTCTCGGAATGCAACAAATGAAGTCTCCATATAGTCGGCGTCGTTCGGAGCGTCTCTGCGCCGAGGCCGTAAAGTTGCTGCGCAAAACTGCGCGGCGGCGCGCTGGGGAGAAAGAAAAGACTTGCGCGCGCGCGCGCTAGGAATAGAAGGAGAAGGAAGAGAGTCCCCAAGAGAGCGCACGGGGATGCGCCGAATGAGAAACGGGCCAACTAAACGTGATGAGACGATGCCATTCGCGTGGTTCCCAGCAAATGGGATTCATCCATGAATATGTATCGACGCGGACTCTCCTATACTCCCTTCTTTCTTCTCTCTTCTCTCTTCTTCTCTCTTCTTCTCTCTCCTCTCCCTCTCTCTCTCTCTCTCTCTCTTGCGCATAACTGAATTCATAGGCAGAGGCTACCCGCCGCGCGCGCGTCGTATGAATATAACGTGCATTACTCGTGGTACATGACGACGAGACGCATCGAGAGCTTTGGGGGTCGTGTTGTCGAGGTGACGACTGGAAAAGTCCGACTGTTCTCTCAATCGTTTTTCCTTTTGCTTCGGGGATGTCGTTTGCCTGTGCATCGAAAAATATATTATCGTTAAGTAGCTATGAATACGTTTTAAAGTTATTCGTGGTTCTGTTTGAATCGTTCAATATTGGAAAACACACCTTCCAAGAGTCTTTTCGAACTTTTATTTGAAACTTAAGTAAAACGCAATTCTGAAAAACGTACTATATCAAAATTTGAAAGCACATGTTCAGCTGTCAAAAAATCTTGTATATATTATATTTATATTTTAAATTTTAAAGATTTCACAGTAATATAAAGTTAATATCTATTTTAACTGGATCTTACGTGATCTAAAAAGTAAAAGAAAATAAATTGAACAATGTTTATAGTCGATTGAACTTTGAAAAAAGTAAGTTTTAATTTGTTATTAAAAATTATCAAAATATAAAATAGAAAAAGAGTCATGCAAGGGCCCAATTCATTAAGGTCACTTTAATTTTAAAAAATAGAAGGCTTACCTCATCCATTTGCAATATTTAAAATCAGTTTTTGTGCAGAAGCTCTCACAATCAGTTTCACCAATCAAACTAAGTGACTCCACGAAAAAAAATATATAGACAAGTTACCTCACACTTGCCTTTTTCTTAACTTAAGTAAGACCATTTCCATTCTCCGTTTTCCGCCGTCGGGGTCGTCCAAGTTCACCGTCGTGTCCTCCGTTCAGCGACGCGTAATTACCGGGCAGGAAGGTCTTTTCCAGCTTCCCGATGCCCTCGCCTCTTGCTCTTCGCGATCCTAAGGTATTAGAGGCGATTTTTTATACGACGGCAAAAGACAGAGGAGGGTTAACGAAGTCGGGTAAAGCTCGAGTCTCGGGGTGTTTGCATATTCCACGGAGAGGAGCGGGAGACCCGCTCTGCACCGTCACGCGCGTCGAGCCCGGAAAGCGATAGTGCGCGCCACTGCGGCTCGGAAAAGTTGGGGAAAAAAGCGCTTGGGTCTGGTGTAGATAGGACGGGGAAGCTTGACTACTTAGAGCGGGGCTTTTAGGTCGGAGAGGTTCTAAAGAGTTCAAGTTTAGGCATTCATTAAAAAAAAATATTGTAGTATACATTTGCATAGATTGTTAAAACACTTTGAAATGATGCTCATTTTTTAGTGTATAAAAAAGCTATTAAAAACTTAACATATCAAATAAAATACGAATGAACTAGCAGATGGTAAAAAGCGTTTAACAGAACAGTAGAATTTTTTAATAGATGTTGGTCTTACCGTACTTAGCCCGTACTACTTAAAAAAAGCTTAATCTGGAATACATACAGAATATTAATACCTATATATACATAGGAAAAAATCTAAATGATCAAACATCACCAGAAAAACAATTGCACTGGTCTACTATACCCTCAAGCTATAACATCCACAACGTCAGTAGCGATCGTATCCGCGTACAGCAACGAATTGATACGCTCGGACTAATTGCGCCGACTCTACCTACGTACGCCATCAACGTCCCTTCCACCACTAACAATTTAATTACGCGACGCATTTGGCTCTACTCTTACACACACACACACACACACACACACATCCAGACAGTCGCTCTACACGTACCCCTTTATTTACCGTGCGACTCGCTTGGCCTACTACGTGTACGAAAGAGAAAAATAAAAAACATACAGTCGGCATGGGGTATACAACGACAGATTCATTGACCTGGGCCGCCCGATGATTTTCGCGGATTCTTGCGAAAGGAGCGTGACTGCGCGCGAATTCGAAATGACAAGTCGGCCCGGCGTGTGCGCTACTCTCTCGGTACATACATACGTATATGTATATGTATATATCTTGATTGGGATCGTGGCCTGGGCTTATGTAAAGTGTTGATTAGGCCGTTTGGTCGTAAGACCCGTAGCTCGAGGCACGATTGAATTGTTCCTCTCTCGCGATCGCCTGCACTGTATAACGCCGGGGACTTTTTTTATCGCGAGGCTTTGCACGCGCGGCCTACCAATGCTCGCCGTTTCCATGCATGTAACCGCGTGGCCTTTTTGTTTTGGTCGTTGAGTTAGATCAGAGAAGCAAAAACCTTATTATTCGAACCTGGCGTTGATATCGACGATTTTCACGGCAAAATAAATGTCCCGAAAGATAAAGAAATTAAGAAAGAAATGATAAAAGCTTTTATAACCTTTGGTTGATATCGATATCTGCACCACTTCATCTTATCTCGGACACTAAAATAACACTAAATTATCGCTAAGAACGTTTTAAAATTATCTATTCTATCGAATCAGCCAGAAAAAATGAGGAAATTCGTATTAACGTGTATATAGTTACACGAATTCGTTTCAGATTGGAGCACGCGTCCTCTGCTGCGTCCCGCGGATCTCGCACGACGTGCAGTAGATGGAATTCTTACACATTGTCGCCGGTGCCTGGCCGTGAAACCAAATTTTCCACGCGATATAGATTAGCGGCGGTGAGGCTGATGCTCCGCTGCTGCATATCACTTCATTTTTCGGTTAAGGTCGATCGTTACAAGTATCTTGGTAAACTTTGCTATTTTATTTCTAGAAATTGCGCGGGACGCTTAAAACTATCAAGGAACACATAGACACTGAATACGTTCTATCATATGTAGGACGAAAAATCACTCATACTTAAATTTGCGTAGAAACCAAGAACTGCATTCCCGAAGATAGCCAGCGTACAAATTAATACAGCTTGGAGTCCAATGCACTTTCTACACTCGCCGATTTCCGGCGCGTGCAGGTAGCACCAGAGCTGAGGCTTTATCGATTCCGAGAATCGCGTAAATCACCGCACGGCGCCGACCAGTTTCAGTTTCTTTGCGAGGAAATCGGAGGCAGAAAACTGAAGCAAATCACTGAACGAATAACAGTTTTGTATAGGGAGTAGAGTCAGGTGTGCAGGGAGAACGAATATTCATGAGTCATTCCTCTATATCTAATGACCAATTTTAGAAATTATCTACATTGTACCTTAAAATTTCTTTCGAAAAAAATGACTATCATAAATCGATATAAAAATGTATTATTTTTAAACCGATATTATTTATATAAAATATTTCGAAAACTCTCTTGTCGCAATGAAAATGCAATTCCGCATACCTTTCACCTATATCGTACACGATTTAATTAGGATTAATTAGCCAAGCAAACTTATCAGTCGATAAAATATAACTTTTTGTAGAACTCAGCAAACGAAAGATAAAGAACTTAGACATCCCGATGTCTGAGTAAGAGACGTTGACCCAATAATACAGTCCTCACATTTCTCCTATACAAAGTCCAATTAGAGGCAAAGTCAAAATAGATGCTTTTCGTCATTTACTTCAAAAGCGTCGCGCTTCGATATATATCGCACACGCGACCTCCCTGTATAACCCCTTGGATCGCTATATAGAAAGATCATCGTCAACTTGTCACGTATAGACTCAAAGAGCAAGCGATTCGCACGAGAGAGACGAACCGGTTTCCCCTAAGGGCGTCTTCGCCATTTCCCCAGGAGACGTTGCGCACGTTTACCGTAAGCTTCTTCTCTCTCCCTCTCTCTCACTCTTGCAGTCTTGGGTCCTCGGGGAGAGGCGCGTCATTGTCAATTTCTCGAAATCGCGCGCTCGTTTATGGCGACGAATGAGTCAGAGTCATTCCACGACCGCCCTTTTACCTTCTTCTTTCTCCGCGGAATTCGCGGAGACAATTATTGGCTTTTTGTTGTCTCTCTCTCTCTGTCATGGGAAGCGACGAGGTCTTGCGACATTATTGTGAATTTGAAGTGGAAGTAGGAAATATGCCGATTATACACGAAGCAAATGTTTTTATTTTTTTATTGTTGGTTTGTTTGCCTCGTATAGATACGGTTGAATAAATGTACGATGAAGGACGCAAATGTAGAAATGCGTTTGGGGATTACTGGAGCTAATCGGGTATCGGAGCCGACGCTGACGCCAGATCTGTTGCAATTGCGTCGAGCGTAGACGGAAAACATCGATTGATTTATTTCTTACCTCTGTTTTATGGTTGAGTTTCAACTGTTATCAATTTAGCGAAATGTTAATTTGTTATCAGAAATTCATTTCGCCAAGAAAACGTAGCTAAATACTCATTATTTTCGATATACTTGCTCAAGCCATTAATATTCACTTTCAAAATGTCCTCTCTAAAAGACAAACAAGTGTCATGATCGCCGCGACGTAAACAAACAATACACGCGAATAGAAAATCTCGTTTCCATACTCGCCGAGCGCGCTGCACACGCGCGGCGCGTCACCAAAATCTCTCCCAGCACCGATAAATCATCCACGGCGAGATCTCGCTGAAAGTGTCCTCGAGCATTCGCCATCCAACATCCGCGAACAGCTGAGAGAGTTTAGAGCGCGCGCCCGCGTATATAGCGCATACATCGTCATTGTGTTTGTGGGTCTGTTCCAGTTTTCCCCCGCAGGCTCCGATTCCGATTTACGTCGCTCTCTGTATATACTGCCATTGCATTGTCGTCTCGCGGTCCTCGTCACGTTGTCTCTCTGTTTTTCTTGCCGAGCACTCCGTGAGAACTGTGCGCGAAAAGTCGATTATATATCCTAACACTGAGACCCATATATGCGGGTTACCGTATATATAATATCGTTAGGTTTTACAGTATAATTTTACTTGATTTGAGGGGGACGAACGACTAGGGCAGAGATAATCGCGATGAAAAATCCTTATTTTAAAAAGGAAAATTTCAGAGATCGTTACATCAACGCGCTAATTGAATTTCCCATGTCTCGACAAATACTTTTGAGCTCGTTTTTACGGGGAGGATTTCACATGAAGTATACGGTCTCTTCCGGGTGTGGTTTTTCCGCTTTTTCATCTCTCACGTGCACAGTGTGTGTTTCTCCTCGCTTCCTCGTAGATCATACCCGTAGAAGTAGTCGCACGTGTGCGTTCCTATATACATATAATGCGAGTTCGTGTGCATAATGTCGATAAATTGGATCGATATTGGAATAGCTGAAAAGTAGGTGGGACAAGTGGGCCGTCGTCGTCGTCGAGTGCACGAATGCATTCGTACAAAAGTCGAGAGCCGAGTGCACGTGGAAGTTTTGTCTCTCTCAAAATCAAGCGAAAGTCTGTTTAGATCCGTATCGATTGCCCATATACGAACTTTATTCACTTCTTCTGCTTGTTCTTCTTCTGCTTTGTGTCGTTTGATCGCTTTTTTCCGCTGCGATTGTCTCGTTGTGTTCTAGATTTTCTCAGAGATTATGGACGGATTTCGCGGATCCAGAGTCGCGCTTTTTCCGTTTTTAATTGACTGACTGACGCAACTCATTAACGATAAAAACTGAAGGACCGTGTGTGTGTCCTTTTAGCTGCAACATACTGTCCGAATAAGAAATTGTATGTTTTCAGATTTACGTAATTTGATTTACTTCAATGTAGTTATGTTATAGCATAATCCATACCAGAAAAGACTTCATCTGCCGTATACTAAACAATTTTAAGAACATATAATTTGTATCGTAACGAAATTCTTATTTTATAAACATAAATATTAAATATTGGATGATATACGTTTATTTTAAAAGTACGAAATCAGACGATTCGAGTTCTAGATAAAATAAAGTTATTACCCATGCAATCATTATAAGTCACATCTTAATGGATTCGACTGTGTAATCACTATCTTCGAGTTATTTGAATGTTCAATCAAGTCGCATTAAAAAGATGGATGTTTTCAAAGAGTAAAAATAAACACAGATTCAGGGAAATACGTTTCACCTTGTTTTTTAAACAAGCTCCAACAATTAAAAATTATATCTTGACTCTATCTTTTATAATAATTTCTACAGCAAGGTAGAGAGACGTGTTTCAACCTGAAGAGAGTAGTGAGAAAACTCCGGAAACGTTTAACATTTAGTTCGTTGCGATCGATCACTTCTCTCTACCTTTCTGAAATAATTTAGTTATTAAGCAGAAAGACTGAATCACGACAAAACCAATGTACTATGCAAATTGATTCAAAATTTATTAATGTAAAATTATGCTAGGTAGGATGAAAACTAATGTATTTCAAGTCCCGACCAAAGGTTCTACTTACATAATATCGCATCCTTGTTTGCCAACACAGTGACACCATCTTCCTCCAAAATCAGCACGCGAGTTCATCGATAATCCCGACAAATCAGATTCAATCTCAATCTTATTTCATAATCATCCAGCAATTTTCGCAATTTTCATATTTTCGCGTGAATTACAAAACAATCAAGGTACACTCATCGCTGCATACACGAACACGAACGATTCCGGAATAAAAGGATAACGCCGACGTTAGGCCGACGCTTTCTCGATCTACACGAGAGAAGGAGAGAAAGCGCAAGAAAAGTACACACTTGCCTCGTCCCTCATAGTTTCCCTCCCTCTTTCTCTTTGCCTCCGTCGGCGTATAACGCATTCATGTATTCGAGCGGCTTTTTGCCGCTTCTAGGAACGGCGTGTAGCATTAGAAGTCAAGGTGCTTTAAAGACTTGAAGTACACGTTCTCGCTTGGGAGAGAATGAAGGATGGAAGACGACACGGTGGAGCAGCGGAACGGGATGAGGAAAAATAGCGAGGATGGCGCTGAAAATGTTTATACGGGGAATTCGTGGGAGATTACCAAAGTGTCTCGTCGATCAAATAGAATCTGTTTACAAAATATTGATGAAGAATTAAAACTGCTATAATTAATTAATGATTAACACTTGCACATCATGTTTTGACTACAAAAGGTTGTTAATATTTTTATTATAAAAAAAAAACAACTGCTAGTAATAAAATCCTTTGAAAACATAAAGAAAAAGGGCATTCCCTCGCATCTCCAGCATCTGAACTGCATTGCGCTAGGATCTCTGCAATCGGAGGAGTGAAAAATGCTAAAATTCGCTGCACAACGTGACAAGGCGCCTCGCGCGCGCTTCCGAGTCTACAGTAGCAGCAGCCGAGCAGCTATAGCGAGCGTTCATTCTTCTCGAGTCTCTCAGTTGGGGGTCAAAGGACGTAAGGAACCACCGTGGGATCCGGAGCTGCCGAGCGCTAGCGATAACCGTTCCGGCTATACCACCGTCAGCAGCACTTGGCGCATTGCCGTGCCGATATCCAGCGAAATTCTTTCTCTTGGAATTTCTTATAGATAATACGTTGATCCATCGGCTCCTTAAAGTCTGCTTGACTCATTAAACGACTTAATTCAAAATGTTGTTTACGTGTGCTGCGTTTTAAATAACCGATTTGAGAGTACCATTATGCTCTTCTAATTAGAATGAGATTTAAATATACTTGGCGTTTTTACATTGATGTAATTGAAGTATGGAATGTTAGTTAGAAATATGTTACTTCGTGTTCAATGAATATGAATATATCCGAAATTGAGTCACATACTTTTTCTAGCATATTGTCTTACAAGAACATGCTATGCAGAGATGTGGATCCTGAATTTTTTGGAACTTTCAAGAATTATTTTTCTGAATAGGGCCTAATTTTGAATCTATTTACCAATTCATATTGATTTTATGCATTAGTGTATACCTATGTATTCTTCGGGGGTGATTGTAAACAAGGGCAATCTGATTGCCCATGAATATTGATTAGACTGTAAAGACGATAGAAAGATCTTTGTCAGTTTAAAAAATAAACAGTAAAGTTTATAATTATGTATATATCTTGTATTTGAATGTACTAACTAGATTTACTGTTTATTTTTTAAACTGACAAAGATCTTTCTATCGTCTTTACAGTCTAATCAATATTCATGGGTAATCAGATTGCCCTTGTTTACAATCACCCCCGAAGAATCTGAAATAAACTTATATTTAACCCTGAAATAAACATTTATTAGTAAAGGACAATCTGACCGGCGGCCCATGAATATTGATTAGACTGTAAGACCGATAGAAAGATCTTTTTCAGTTTATAGTAGAATACAGTCGACATAAGTAATAATTTTAATATTTTTTTTTAAATTATTTGTCATTCTTTTGTCATTTCGAAAAATGTCATTTTTTGAAAAAAAAGGTTATAATTTTAGAATTTCTTTATTAATCATTATACTTAAACTTTACTTAATTTTATAGATTATTGTTACCATGAAGTTTAACAATATATTTTAAATTTTAATAATTGTGAAATTTAAAAAACAAAATTTTTTAAATTACTTATATAATTTTTGAAATATTTTAAAATAGTTTAATTACTTATTTTATTTATAAATTATATAATAAGTGTATATTAGAACCAAACATTAAGTTAGAGGAAATTAAGAGCCAATGAATTGGCAACGGTTTTTTATAATGTATTAATGGTAATTAATTTATCATAAGGAATTTGAAAGCTACAGAATCATGTGCAAACATTTCGATGAATGCCCGGCAATCATATTGCGCTAATCGTTCATGACGAAACGCATTTCCATGACATTGATAAGATAATCGACCTATTACTACGCGATAAGAGGACCACCTTTATAAAAGACTGCATATTATCAGATTGAAGCAGTGCCCTGTTCGCTCAGTGTCGTGATCAGTACTTGGCAAACTCACTAAGAATCTTCATCATGAAGGGTAAGTTTCATGTCTAGTACATCGTTTATGATAATTTAACTATTGTTATTTTATTTTTAAACAATTTCATGCGAATTTAATTTAATTATATATTTTTACAGTTCTCATCAGTTTTTTTGCCTTGCTACTTAGCATATCATACTGTTCAAGCAAAGAAGACGCACCTTACAAAAAAGTGTATTCCATACAAAAGCATGGATGGGAATCTGAAAACGAGTGTCCCAAAGATAGTGATGAAGGCATTTTAATTACTTTACCGCATGAAACAGAATGTGATAAATTTTATGTTTGTGTCGATGGTGAAAAGGTATTGCAGGAGTGTCCTGATGGACTACACTTCTACCCAGATATAGGAACTTGTGATTGGCCATCTGATACTTCTTGTCAATTAACAACCACCAAAAAACCTACAACCACTACATCGGAGCAGCCACCAACTACTCCAACAAAGCCACCTACAACTAGTACATCGGAGCAGCCTCCAACTACTCCAACAACGCCAGCAACAAACAGTACATCAGAGCAGCCTCCAACTACTCCAACAAAGCCACCTACTACTAGTACATCGGAGCAGCCTCCAACTACTCCAACAACGCCAGCAACAAACAGTACATCAGAGCAGCCT